>NW_010583086.1:208780-249700 GCF_000705375.1 Tinamus guttatus | reverse complement strand
AACCCTCTTACACTAGCACTATTTTTAAAGGTGCTTGAAAATTTGTGCATTCCTCAATTTTGGGGCTCCCATTTGGGCAAGCTTTTGAAGAAATTTCTCTTTTAGAAGAATGACTTTTTTTCATCCCATGGTCCTTTCAGAACAAAAACAACAACCAGGTCCCTTAGATCGTGCCCGAGAGGGGGCACAGGGCAGAGCTGAGCGCTCCCTCCAGGAGGCCGCCCTGCTCCGCAGGAGGGTGCCGACCCTCGCCGCACACCAGGTGAAGCTACAGCTCTGCTCCCCAGGGATTTCAGGCTGGAACGCTGGGAATTGCCCACAGCTACGCGAGGGCATTTTAACATCTGACCTCACTCCGGCAAACAGTGCCCAAGGGGCAAAATACAAAGATGTTTTACCAAAACACCGATTTACACTTCCAGAGCAATACAAAGTAGCCTTAGTATAAATAGAATAAAATCCTGCATGGTGGCTTTCCTTTTTTTAAACTAGCCATCTCTATAGCTGTAAGGGTGAAATTAATTATGCCTCGGCTTACATCATGGTTAATACGTACTGATGCAAATGCACCCTATTTTAATTCCTCTGAACATTAATAATAGAGTAAACGAGCACTATATCATGTTATACAAAAGCAGTGGAAGTAATTAAACTTCATTTAATAAAACCATCAGGGATACGGAAGCATTAATGACTCATATTCCTCCTCGGTGGGGGCGTGGAGGACGTGTTGGTACACAGGAGCACATATGAAAAGCCTTAGAGTGAAAGCACCAAGCTACAATAAATTATTTACTTCAAAGCACCAGGAAATAGTACCATCTCAGGCAAACAACAGCAAGAAATATTTTCTATCCTCCAAGAGGCAACGCTTCAATGAATGACGACTTAAATTCAAAGTTGGCTAAATATTGAACTAACGCTGTGAGAATAATTGTTTGAACTATGAGCAGCTTGGACCAGGTGTCTGCGCATTTCTAGGTTGGCATCCACAAGGAGCGCTGCGTTTGTGCAGCTCTCGCTGGCAGCACCGTTAGCCGCAGTGCCAGGGGCGCGGGTTTTAGTAACAGGGACACTGCCTGATCACCCTGCACTGCTCATTTTCACTCTACCTTTCTTGGTCTAAGGCAAACAAAGAAAAACCACAACTCTGTCCTAGTCAGGAAGAAGGAAAATTGCCAGCTAACTTAGTTGATCAACGACATACAAAATGCTGAACAGTAAAAGCTGTTATCAGCAAGATAACAATTAAAAATCAAAAGGAGCTAGATATGAAAGAAGGAAAAATAATGGAGAAAGCGCACATTAACAAGTACTATTTTATCTTCATTGCACTAGCAGAATCCCCTTCCCTGCCATAAAAACATTTCTACCAGGCATCTTATGTGGATATTAAGCCTCCAATGAGTTAAAGAACCTGGGGAAAATATATCTACGTAATAGTCAATATTTATTTTTCTCCAGAATGCGTGGTTTTCTTGTAAAGAAATTTGTCTAGACTACATGCAAAGGATTAACAGCAATTGATGGCAGTAATGACTATATTTCTACACTCTTCCTATAGAGAAGAGCTTCCTTGATATATAAACCATTCTTGGGAGAGGAAGAAAAAAAGAAATAAAATAATAGAAAAGCTTTTCTATTATCCATGAAGAAGTATCATCAGTTTCTCTGTTACTGGGACAAAACTTGGCCATGCTGGGATAAAACTTGGCAGGACCTTAGGACCTATGGAAGCACTAACTGGACAACAGATTTCAGTACAGAGCTTCAGGCCTTTAGAGACTCTGTGCAAGTCTTATGCAGAGTTTGAAACCATTGCAAGCATTTTCCAGGAAGAGAACTCACACTCTAAGTCATTCCAGTGGCACTTGGCTGCTGCAGCCAGGCATTTCACCAAGAAAGAGGAACCTTTCCCACCTTTTGGGAATAAGGCGGCCACCAGCGGCAGACGTGAAGTTATGCTTTTTAATTTAAACGCTAAAGAAAAATGGCTTCTAGTATTTTGTACCACATGGATTTTCTGTAGGTCATCGCATGAACTGCTCAGATTTCCTTAAGCCTCCCTCCCTCTCTTGTTTAAAATGCATTTTTTTTGGATGTTTATCTTAGTTCAAGTTTGATCTACCCTTTCACCTGGGGTACATGCTGTACAACCTAAACAAACATTCACAGGCAGGCCTGAAGGGAGTCGTCCCCAGTTTAGCTGTGTCCATATCTGGCACTTTCTACAAAGAGCTGAAATCACACAAACTGAGCATAAAACATCTGTTGCACAGTAAGTGGTAGCTGAGTTATGAGATGAGGTTTTATGTGATTTCCTTAAGGAAAAAAAAAAAAGAAAAAAGCTTTTATGAAAATTAAATGTTGGTATTAATGCTCATAATGTGTTGCAGAAACATCAATACATTTGGCATAGACGCGACCATTAGGAAAATGTATTGAGATGGCAACATACATCAATGTTTTGTGTTATAAGCATCAATAACAAATAACACTAAATTTTCACTTCTGCCAAAGGGCTCAGCACTCATTGCAGAACTTGTGCATTAGATAAACCGTGTTTCCTGATACAAAAAAACAAAGCTCAGAGGCCAGTGGCTGGAGAGTGACCCCAGTTTCACAGGCCAATGTCTGGAACAATTCCTCTAACTCCCTAGGAGTTACTTTTGGCTTCCATCAGTGTGTCCGAGATCAATATCTGTCCCCACAAGTACAGCAAGGGGTGATTTTCCTTCACTTGACATGCACAGAAAAAGGGGTCATGCTAGGAACACTGTTCTCTTGAGGAAAGACAGCAGCAAAAAAATAACAAGGGGAAGTGTTCAATCAATGCTGCAGCATTAAGGTGGCACATCAATTTGTGCCGCGCTGGCTGTCACTGTGCGGAAGCTGGCACCGCTGCCACTGCTTATCCAAACAGTTTCGACTTACTTTGCCAGCAATAAAACCCCTTATGGCACCCAGGACACCTCGTTCTCCATCGCAAGAAACGTCTGTTACTGCTTCCACGACAAGAGGGATCTATTTGAACGTTCAAGTGTGCTGGAGAAAGGCTCCAGGTCAGTCATGACCATGAGTCCTTTCCAGTTTGGACCAGAGCATGATTGAGGCAGCAGCATGGGTAAGTGGGTAGAGACATCTACAGTTATACCTCTGAACTGAGGGGAGAGGATTTGGGAGGTTAGCTCCTCCCAACCTGGAATTAGGACATCATTTGTCCGGTCAAACATGCAAGGCAGGAAACAACTCTGTGGAACTGTTGGAAGAGCCATTTAATTAGCTCTACAAGAGGTGCCTTTCCACGCTCGCATGTGCGGAAGCCCTGGAGTGAGGTCCCCTTCTTGGGGACCTGCAGCTGTCCCCAGGAGCAGCCTGTCCTGTTCCATATTTTCCCAGTGGAGGTCTCAGCTCCAGTGACTTGGGGTGGTCGGTGCCAGATGCCTGCCAAGCAAGAGCACAACTGAGATTTCCTAGAGGAGACTCAGCCCATGGATCGTCATGGCACAGGGTGTCTTTCATTCAATAAGCCTGAATGGATTTTTTTTTCCTGTCAACACGTGGCAATTTTCAACAACTACAACATCCTGTAGCTCCAGGGATCGAGCTATACGTTATGTGAGGAGTGCATGTTGTACTCGAGGATGTGGGAATTGCAGCACATGGCTGCGTTTATTGAACTCAGGACAAAAAGAAACCTTCAAGAACCCTGTGTGGCAGACAAAAGTGGAGGGATTTAGACAAAGATCCTGAAACCTGTACACTGAAACAACCTGATCTTGTAATGGTACCGGATATTTTTGTTCAACACAGTACAGGAGACCCACAGAAAATTCAGAAGCACATTTAGATTCAAGTGCTCCCCAAATTACAGATTTTACCTGCTGATAAACTCAATTCAGGCTCACATCAAAATTTTAATCTTAACTTATCCATATTCCATGTTCAAAACCTGTGAAATAGCTGCTTTAAAAGACATTGGTAGTCACCAAGTTACACAGTTTGTATATGATTGCAAGCTCTGGTATTAATGCTCTCACCTCTATTTATTACTTGGAAAAAAAAAATTACATCTTAGATTCTATTTTCTACTGGGCACACACACATGCAAATCTGCTCAGTGCACTATTAGTCCTTTATGCCAAAGAAGTGTTTTTTTGTAAACTCCCTAAGGACACGTGTTAATTTAGTAATAGCACCCTTTACCTCCATTCTTCACTACATTAGCCTTGAAATTGTCACAGTGCTGGAGGAGACTTGTCATAACCAGTTAGCTTCAGCAGAGTTACCTCAGATTTACATCAGCATGTTTGCGATCTCTTTTATTATCAGGGTAGTGTTCTCATAGTACCATGCTTATGTAATTCCCATTCAAGGGACTACATACAGCAAATAGCACCTATTTTGAAAAGCTCCTCAAGTTTCTGTACTTCAAATATTGATTGCTGTTTTAAACTGATGTAATAATACATCATACTTCACGAAAATATCACAAACCTGCTCACAGAGATAATGTAAGTGATCTTGAAAGTAAAGGTAACAGAGGCTTTTAGGAATAGCAAGAAATTGCACCGAGAGAGTCACTACCATTGGTATTACTCAATCCTGAGCCCCCTTGCTGAAATTTTTCTCTGGCACAACGACCTTGAGTCTGCCCAGGTACTGCCACACATCTGGTGCTCAAGACACTCATTGCTTTGAAACCCCTTGCAGAGAGGGGTCCAACACAGGAGCAAATGATGCCATGTCCCAACAGATATTTAGTCCTAACTATGTAATTCTGAATTTCTGTGGGTTTATCAGTGACATTTGTTCTTCTATCCCATCTGTAACTTGTGGCATTACATGTACTGCTATGTATTGCAGCGATCCCGAAACAGTGGGTGATTTTACAGACCATATGTGCTGCAATCTCTAGGCACATCGAAGCATGTTAAGGACAGAGAATCAGATGCAGTCCTTAGATCGAGTTTCTGGTTGCCTTATTTTGGTGGGTTTGAACTAGATTCTTCTCAAAGTCACTTGAGCATTGCCTTCACAGGGCCTTACACAGATAGGCAAACAAGCATTTTCCATGCAATTTCTCAAAAAGCACTTAAAGAAAAAGGAGAGAGAGCCAGCAAAGACTTGCTGGGAATTCAGTTAATGTCAGGCTAAATTAAGTTATTCGTTATTAAATCACTGGGAAAGTTTCAAAGTCACCATCATCATCTACCTTGCCACCAGAGGGGAAAACTCTCAGCAGACACTGCGCATCTCCACACGCGTGCACCTAGCACACCTGATCATCTCCGAGCTAACTACTGTTCTGAATTGCAATGTAGAAAGAAATTAGGGTTGCTGTGAAGCCTTAGCCAATCTTAGAAGCAATCTGTAGCCAGCCTTTCCTAAAATTTTGGTGAGAATCTCAGCTTGGTTTTAAAGCATTAGCTACGTTAAGAAATTCACATATGTTGTAGAGAACTATCTGAAATGCATAGAATGCTCCAAATTGATCCAAGCTCCTCACTTATTTTCATATCTGGCTGCATCTAATCATAGAGAATAGCCTTTTCCGTATTTTGCTTTTTTGCAAGGGTTATTAAAAAGACATAAAAACAAAAAGATTTGAAAAGTAGCCAATGCATTTTAGAGATACCTAAATAGTTCCCATATAAAGTATTGCTCAAAAGCACCATACACAGACTCTCTGGTGCAGAGAAATAAAAGCTGACCTGATAACAATTTTGCAGGAGTGATTACCTTCATCATTCTGTTACAGTAAGCATGCCAAAGCCATGCAGATATAGCCCTGGTCTCTGCCCCAGACTGAAGCACAGCATCTGAAATACTGACCTTCTTGATGCTAATGGTCTATTTTTGCCTTATCTCATTGGCCCATTTCAATCACTGCTCCTCATGCCGAGCAGTTCTTCCCTTGCTTTCAATAGAAATGTTCTCAGAATAACACTTCCAATATGGTTGAACAGATCCCAGAAGAACATATTTAACATTTCCTTTAACTGAGTATTATAAATATCAAGAAGTGAGTTCCAGATGAAGGGACACAGAAACAGAAAGCTTCGAGGACATTACCATAAGATTTAACCTGGCCACATTAAGAAACCAGATGATTCTGATAGACTGAACGTTCGGAAGGGGGGTCACTAGCTAATTAAAGCAGACTGCATCCGCTAGAGTCGGAAACGCAAGCTAAACAATTCCAGTCAATACAACCCAGCAAGGATAATTGCAAGAATAGATTTAAAAGCTGCACATAGAATACTGTTCATTTAATACTTTATGCCCAACAGTACAATGCTGATGCTAAAACTTCAATGGTTGGCATTTTATTTTAATCCTTCACTTACACCTTTCTCTGGCTGTTGAAATTATACACTGCCCAAGTTCAGAGCCTAGAAGACTGTCAAACTATTGAGACTATTTATATTATTTTTAATTGATTACAAATCCAGTGGGTTGAATGCGGAAGTTACACTACCAAAATGTAATAAATCTGTGGTTCCAAACCTGCGGAAGATGACTAGAGCATACAGTTTCAATAAGAATGCATTTTCTGCAGAAAGAAAATATTTGGGGGAAACCCTGCATAGACATTCTGCATCTGAGGTAATTTTCCTGACTGCACACGAACACTTACGGAAAGAGGCATATTTTATCCAACAACATATATGAGCACTGCTTCCCCGGTAAGTGAGCAGGAAAAGGAGACCCCTCTCCTCCGTCACAAGCTGTGACACCTTTGAAGGTGCCCGTCAGCTTTAACCTGGCCAATGTTACTTGCTACTATTTAAAATGAAACTAAAATTAGTTACTACAAAATTAGCTATTACAGATATCTCAGCCCGGCATTATTTTGTAAACAGACCACCTGATGCAGCTATCAGGTTTGTGAACATGAACTACAAAGCACAGGTAGCTGAGGAGAGATTCTTGGCTTTTATTGATATTTTATTTTGATATATGAAAATGTTAAGATTTCAGGGTAAAGCTACTCTCCTTATCCTCCTCCTCCCTTTATTCTTTTTAATTTCTTCTTCTTATTTTTGATCAGATGCACTCTTAAGCTGGTTGCTAGGTGTTAATTTAGTGCAACTTGTTTCCCCAGCATAAGCACAAGTAAAACTCTGTTTTGAAGCCGGGTGAAATCAAAAAGAAAACCTAACCCACAGGGTTACTTTTATTTTGAGCCAAATACCTCAGGAATTGTTTTTGGCAAAGGCAAAATAGGCTACTTTTACAGCATAAAGTATGGGATTTATATCTATTGAGTCAATTCCATATAAAACCATAAAATGGAACTGATGAAATACATGAGAGTCTTTAGTGCAGTTATTTTCCTGACTTGTTGCAATGTTGGTTCAGGTGGTTTCTTGCAGCATAACTCTTGTCTCAGAGTAAATAAGAATGTAGAAGCTCTTATGCTGGTGGCGGGAAGCAAACCAAAGGAAACCAGGTAGAGAGGATGATTTGCAAGCAAAGAACACGTTTCAGAGAAAAGCACGGCCTGAGGATCACACCGCGTGGCCGCCCCAGCCATGCCCACCCTGAATGACGCCCACTCCATACACGGGTTACCTAACAGCTGGTGCTGGACGTGCTCCAGCAATGCACTGGGGACACTGACCCTGGGGGAAGAGACGGGTCCCTGCAGACGCCGGTCTCGAGGCTCCCTTGCGAGCCTCTAAGGCCGTGCCTCGATGGGAACAAGGCTGAGGGGCCTGGGGGGACTTGCCCCTGCCCCTGGTGCTGCTATTCACAAACAACACACCAAAAACCTGGATGGAAAAACTGAAGAAAGCACAAGAAGAGAAAGGTAAATGTCCTGTAATACTGTATACAACTTGCTCACACATACAGCTTGGTATTTCTAGTAAAATCCTAAAACAAAAATCAAATGCCGATATGGAGAGAGAAACATTCAGTCCAAGTCCAAGACACAACGTTAGGAGCGCAGGAAAGCACTACAGTTTTTAAGTACCTGCTTGCAATGACTGATATTCAGCAGAGCTTACCATAACTTACAAAGCCCCATCAACATCAACACAAGCTTGGTCAACCACTTGTGCTCAGGGCATGTGTGTTGTCAGCCTGGATATATAGAAGGATGAAGCTTAAAAACACGCTTAGGGCAGGAAACCATTAACAGGTTAGCATATAAGAGCTTATGGAGATGAAATTAAATTTCTGTTCAGATTTAATATTCCTTAGTACAAACCCAAATGTAAGCTATGCCCCTAACAAAAAAAAAAAAAAAAAAAAAAAAAAAAAAAAAAAAAAGGCAACTGGAAGTAGGACATTTCCTCCAGGCTTTCTGCTTTAGCAGCAGGTTCTGTACTGGTGCAAATTTTCATATTCCAAAGGAGTTAGAGCTGCTTACACCAGCTAGACTCTGTCCCATATATCACCTCTATCATCTAGATAATATGGAAAATAACCTGTTCAGACTTTTCATTTCCAAAACAATGTCATGTTACAATTCTCAGCAGAGTAAAAAGGCTCCCCAAAGCCATGTATGAAGAATAAACTGTAACCTTTTAAGATTTCCAAGCTGTGTGATAAATAACACTGAACTAATAATAACTCAGAGAGAAAGAGAAGCGCTGTTTATTTTATTTTTCTGCTTTAGGGGAAAGAATCTGGGTAGCAGATTTTGTCATGATTTTATTGCTCATTTTCAGTTTTGCAGGTTTCTTTGTTTGTTCTCATAGACTGTAATGACTTTTGCAAGAGAAATAAATTGTATTTTCATGGGAGCACAGTGCCAGGGCGTTAGGCAAATTGCAAAAGATGATGATGAAATTTGGACTGAGCTCACAAAATGCTCTAGGTCTTGAAGATTTAAAAACATTCCTTTAATAATAAAAATCAAGTCCTTAAGTGCAACCCTAGCAGCCCACATGAAAATAAAAACATACACCGGATTATTCTAGCTTGATTTATAGTGCTTTTGCCTAGTGGAAAACTTAGTGTAAGACACTTGCCAAGGTCAGTGCTTCTGTTTTCAGATTTCTTTATGAAAACAGAGAAAGCAAGCTGCATTTTCAATTTTTAAAGGCTCTGGCACAATGCCAGCCACTAGGCATTCAAGAGGTGTTCTGTAATTCATTCAACTGTAACATAAAGTTTTGTTAAAGGTATGCTAGCATATTCTGTGCTGGCTGTGTTAATCAGTAATGTTCCATTAAATTGACCACAGCCATATTAAAGAAAGATGTACGCACTCTGTGCGCCCTTGTAACAATAATATTTGACAATAATTACAGCAATACCAAGGTGTAGGTGGTCCAGTTGGCACGAATAGCACAATATTTCTCTTTAATAGTGACTTGATCAAACATGTATGAGTGTTTTGTTGAGGCTTGAAGGAGATTATGATAGCTGAAATAAGATGAGATAATTTGCTGACAAAGGTTTCTCTTCCTTCCCTTCTTTAAAGGAACACTTATCCTTTTGTGCGAGCATGCATGTATACATGAACCTACCCCCACACCCAACTCCCAGAGAAAATAACCCTTTCTGAAGCAGCTGGAGAGACAGAGTGCTTTACCAAGGGAAAGCAAAGTCTGCCAGCCTGTGTCCATTTGGGAAGAGAGGTTAATAACCCAATGCAATAAATATTATTCCAATTAATTCAGCCAAAGTGCTGACATGATGGCAATTAAGACGACACTAAGCTACCCTGTCCCCCCTGCCCCAAGAAGGCTGGGAGGGTGAGGTGTCACCTGTAGACCCAGAGCATAGTGACCACCATGCCACGTGCTAGACCCTGCTGCGCGCAGCCCTCCTGCCCCATCGTGGCTGCTCGTGGCTCCTCTTACCAGCCAGGATTTTGCTCAGTGTTTCCAGCAGTGCTCCTGATGCACCTGTGTGTGACAAAGCCCTGCCACAAAGTCCTTACTGTACTTTGGCTTGCACATGTATAATTTGTCTAAAAGAATCTGCACTGTATCTTTCATTTCTCCCTACCCATTTCCAACACCTCCTTTGGCCGCTTTATCAGGAAAGTCCAGTCACCTGCACAGATGAAAACTTGAGTTTACTCAACTCCATGGAGTGGACCAAGCAGACATGGTCCACATGGACATGACATTATGTGAGATAAAAGGCATCAAGTTATTTTATATTATAATCCAGAAAAAAATACTTGAAGAGGAACCAGATTCAAAATAAAATCCAGTTCTAAAACCAGTTATTTCTCTCTTCACGAAATGGAATACTCATTTTAGCAGGCTAATTTTAAACATGCCTGAGACACTACTCAAAGAAGTATGATCAAATTCAAAGGGTTCGCCACCTATCAAGAAAATCTAGTCCCTTCTGTTCTTGGTTGTAAGCACTTGGAAAAAAGTCTGCATTTGAATCCTGCGAAGAGGAACTCACAAGCAGCCTACAAGACCGCACTTGGTTCCCCCAGAGGAGGAAAGAGCATCTCAGCATGGAGGACAGGGCATTGCTCAGCTATGGACACCTCTTGTTCGGAGCCACGGACAGCTCCATCCAAGCGCTGAGCCCCAAGCTGCCCGCACACCTGCCCAAGGCTTTTTTAAAGTAAATTAATTTACACTTGAAGTGCCTCAAATGTGTTGTCTTTTGGGAACGCAATTATGTTACTACCAAGAAAGAACAGATTGCAGAAATCTAACCGGGCTTCAATAACTTCCCCCTGCCCTCTCTCCTCCCCCGCCATACTTTTATGTAAAGAAATCTAAATATAAATGGCCCAATGAACTCCTTCACTTGTATACGCAGTTTCCATTGGCACAAATGGACACCATGTATGTATCCAGCTGAGCAAACTGTAGTGTTTGCAAGAATCTCACAATTACCTTGGGTCTCTTGCGCCTGATGCTTACACAAGGGATATCTGTTAGCTGAATTTCCTGAAGAAGGAAAAATTTGCTGAGTATAAGCACTGCACATCCCCCTTCCTCAAGGCATACTTCCTAACAGAAAAGCCCAAACAACTCTCAAAATACCACCATGACAAAACAAATCCTGAGCTAACTTTTTTCATATGAAAATTTAGGATCTCCTGGATCCTATGTTCAGGAAAAGAAAAAGATTACTCAAATAAATAATGAATTCTGAGTCTTTAGTCTATGCAGCCATGTGCTACAGGGACCTGTCAAGAAATCCCTATCCATTCGCCCTCCTGTACACATGCCCCACATGACAGTCTGTAACTGTGTCAAGTTCCTATGTTCAGGTAATACATGAGCAACCTCATTCCTCAAAGCATAAAAGAGAAAGGCCTGGCAAGAGACCTGACCCTTACCCTCAGCTCCAGGTACACAGCAAACAAGAGCAGTCCTGACATCCAGGCTGGAAAATAAGCTTCTATCATTACAGAAACTCACAGCCTATTCTGAAAGGTTGCGACACTGCCATTGCTTGCAGCAAAGCTCTAGAAGGTGGCAGTGATGCGATGCCTGTGATTGCAAACATGCCTTTTGCTCAGTCTACGTATTCCTCTTGTTTATGTTATCGACTTTTGGTGTTTGCAGCTTCCTCTAAAGCATCCGTAACACTCTAGAAGTTTTTGGTATTCAGCCAAAGGAGGCCAGTGTGCTGTCGGGCTCACGCCAGTGCTGAAGGAGCAGCAGTCCACACGCTGCACTGGGAACACCTGGCCACTGATGCAGCAGAAAAGGACAGGTAGTCTTTTCCCCCAGAATGTCCTGCTAATCCCCACCCATGCCGACATGGCCCTTCTCACTGCCTCTTTTCCAGAAGTGAGCACTTCCTTCCCCAGGATGTTCTCAGCGAGCATCCAACGCCAGGTGCCCAGGCTCAAAATCCAGTGGGTCTCTTTGCAATCGCTTTCTTCTGTTGCAAACTAATTTAATTAGTTCTCCAGCATGGCAGCTCCACAGATTTCTTGTTATTAAGAGAGCGGAAAGTTACATACACACAAGAATATTTAAAACAACCTTTCTAAAGTAAGTTTAGGTACTTGAAACCTAGAAGGCGGCAGATCAGTCTGGCACTTGACCTCAGCTCAGCCCTCTTCATATAAAGGGTATGATGCTGTCTTTAATTATATGGTTACACAGTTATATTTCCACAAAACCCCAGACTTCTTTAGTGGAGTGGCATATAGAATAAAAGTACATAGCTTTAAAAGAAAAAAAGTATTTATGGTAATTTAAAGAGATGAAGAAAAAAAAAAAAGGCAAAAACCCCACCAATACTGAAATGATCATTTATCTCAGCAGTAGCACATGGGGCTCCTGCTGAGATCAGGACTTCGTTGTGCCAGGCTCTGCACACACATTAGATCAGATGCAGTTGTTCCAAAGCCTTCACAGTCTAAACAGGGCAGACAGGCAAAACTAGAGGAAAAGAAATCATTTCCTTCATGTTACACAGAGGGAAGCGGACACACCTAAGCACAAATAAGTCACAGCAAGGTCAAGCAACCGAACATTTTGCTAAGTTGCAAGCCAATTTTAGTCCTTTAGTGATGACATTTTGCCCTTACAATAGTTGGAGCTACTCATTCATAAGAGGAATACAGTTCTAGGCATAGTTTTTGAGGTTGAAAAGTATTACCACAATGAGCTAGCTTGGTTTCAGCTGTTTCCCAGTATCCCTGATGTTGCTTTACCTAATGTTAGTATCATAAATTCCTCTGCCTTCCTCTCCGTGGCCAAGTTAAGCTAAATTGAACAATTAAAATTGCTCTAGTAGATATTTTCACTTTTCTACATAAAACTTAAAATTAACTACTAATCTCTCCTCTTAAGAGGAAGAAGTTTAGAAATGGCTTCAGGATCACAAAGTTGAATAGATTTAGCAGCCTTACTTTAGTACATTCCCTGGTGAACACGTTAATACTGCCTAAGTATGACATGTTTTAATTGAATTAACAGCTTCTTTGCTTAGGGGATGTAAAGCACTGCTAACAAACAGGTCAAGCCTAGGGATAATTTGTGTTTGCTGGAATCAATACTGCCTAATAAAAACATCAAGTGGTCCAGACCTAGTACACTGGAGCAGACTTAATAATGTTCAGAAAGGCTTCAAGTCCTTGAATTTTCTGGTTTAGAATTCATATGCTAGCCTCCTTATAATAGTTTGAGCACTACTACCTTCTTCTATAATTAAGACATAGCTTGTAAGAGTCCAGAAATGCTCGATTTACTCACCACTGTGAGAATATGACTGAGGAGACAGTACAACGCTTTTAGTAACCTTACGAGCAACTCCCTGCAAAATCTGTTAGGCTGATTAAAACAATTCATTTCCCATCAGGTGGACTGGATCAATGTGCTTCATTTTAAGTATTTTTGACAATAGCCTTAATTAATCCAGGGCACCACTGCGACTTGCACTGAATTCTTCTATGAGCTGCATGCAGCCTGAGGAGTCACAATATAGCACACAGTCCCCTCAGGGGATCCTGATAAGACATAAACTCCAGCTGATAACTGTGCAGATGTTGCCTTTCACTTTGATACAATAGCAGCCTGTGTGCCACCTGGTCACGATGCCAAGGAAGTGGAATTTTTTCACCATTTCCTTTTTGCAAGAGACCTGCTATTTCTGCATAGTGGCGACTTCAAGACTAAACAGACATAAGAGGAATGGGAACTCTCCAGGCAACAGAAATGGATGGTACACAGCAATGTTCCTTGTGAATTATTTCTTTGCTTGGGGAACCAAAGTTTGAATATTGCAGCTGCCTTTGGGTTTGTCTTCATTACAGCTCTGCTAGTAAAGCCTTTGAAATGGGAAAGGCTGTTACAAAAGTTTGGCTTACATGAGGAACAGAAGCATTTTTTAACTTGCATCCAACAATTAAACTCCTTGTGCAAAACAGTTCTAAGAGGAAGTCTTCTCTACTGAGGTATATTTGTTGACTTTGCTGTGTGCACATGGGATGTCGTTCCCACCACAACAGGTGTAATGAGGCCAAAAGCGCACTGCAGAGAAGGCTTGGTCTGGACTCGTCACATAACCTCACTCACATTGTCACATTCATGCTTGTAACGTGACACCCAGAGGTGTCCCTTGACTCTCCAAAACTGCACTTTGGACCCACTTTTGTGCTACATTGCTCCTTGCACTTTTTGCAGTGTTGCAACCTAGTGACTTAAGTCATGACTGGTCAAGAAGGGAGGAAAATAATGCAGATTTTTCTTTGCATAATCCCACCCCTCTCATTTGAAAAGGAGATTCAAAAACTTATTGAAAATTTTAAAACTCAAAAAGGGAATTCAGTGCTGTGGGACAAAGCAGTGAATGGGCCACAGTGCACAAAGCAATGGGACAAACAACAATGCTGTATAAATAAAATGGAAGTAGACTTTTAAATAAAGCACTTTGTGGCATTTTCATGAAGAAAAAAAGAAGAGGAAGTGAAATGTAAGTAAATGATTATATCCAGTTTATAATCATATCTGACAGTACGAAGGCTCATCATGAAATAAATTAGAAGGTGGATGAGATCTTTCTATTAAACGATCCCACTTGGAGCAGCAGCTGGAAGCCACCTGCTGAGGTGGCTCTGATGGGTCCTAGAACTTTGCATCTCAGAACTTAATTAGCAAGATCAGCAGTAATTATCAAAAGTGCAACTAGAAGGAGAGAGTCAAGAATATCCAGATCTGCAGGAAAACTGCTAAGAAAGGACCCAGAAAAGATTTGCTTAGCTAGGAAGGATTGTCAAAGAATAGCAGCTTGGAGGAAATCTGTAAGTCCCTTCAATTCACAACTTACAGTCTGCCAAGAGATTTCCTGGTTCTCTTTAGTCAGAAAAGTCCTGTCTTCTCTCATCTGAGTAGGCGAGGAACAATTAGAGAGCACCTCTTCTGGAATGCACGGTGGTTAGACTTGATTCCAGACCAAAAATGAGTTAACAGTTAGTGTTGGTGCAAAAGCGTTACTCATACTTGGTCATTCGACCTGCAGAAACCAATATAATTCTTCTGTTTGGGGAAGGCTGAACACATCATATTTTTATCAGTTATAGGCTTGTGCTCCAGGTGAAGTAGTTAGATATCATCTAATATTCAAATCATATCATAGAGAAGAAATAACTTTTCAGGGAAGAAAAAAAAAACCTTTTATTTTCTTCATATATATGAATTCTTATACAAATTCCCATCATTATCATGCACTATACCGCCTTTGAGTCAGGTATTAGAGAATAGCCGAGCTCATTTACTCAAGCAGAAAAAAAATAAAAGTCTCTTATAATTTGCATGCTTCTAGCCATCCGTATGGCATATCTAAAGAAACCTTGCCATTGTCACATTCTATAATTTGTAAATGTTACCATATCTTTCAAAACAGAAAACCTGATTCAGAACATAAGCAAAGCATTTAGTCAAAATAGACTTATTCAGACCTTTCATAATCATTTCCATCAGACCTTGACTCAGAAATAGCATTCTTAATGTGAGTATCTTAATGAAATTGTTTGAAGATTCAGGGTCAAGCCCTTGAATCTACAAAAGAAGCTTGAAGCCCAAGTCTGTTTCTTTCTTCACCGCTCTTTGTTACAAATGATAGAAATGGCAATCTTCCTTTACACTTATCTCACACAGTTCTGAAAATGAGAGTAGCTGTTTTTAATAGAATAGGCAAAGGTGGGGAAAATGTAAAAATTCACAATGTTGAAGCATTTACAGAACGGACATTTAAAATTACTATACTGAGTGCAAAGTGCTGCAATCAAAACCAGTTTCTGAGCTATGAAAGAGACAAAATAATACAGGAAGTTGTGTAGTTGGTCACACAAATTATCACTAATACAGAAAACCAGAAAAGGTAGAGAAGCTTACCGATGTCCAGTATTTCGAATGGTTTTCAAAACTATATGAATTTTTATCATGAGTTAAGGAAAAAAAACAAACAAAAACCAAAAAGGTCTTTTATCTGAGATCTTTTCTGTATAAAGAGCCCACTCCTGCAAGAGTGGGCTTTGTTTCCTTTAATAGACTTACTTCTTTCTACAATTGTTGGAATAGAAACATTTAAAAATATTATTAAACACTGTTAAATATCTAAAAGGTGCAGAGCATTACTGAGTAATGCTTTTATTCACTCCACAAGATACTCCTGAACAAAGAGTATTTGAATCTGCCCTTAAGAATAGTTAGGCATCAAGCCAAAGTCCCCAGGACAAGTCTAAACAGGTCAAGAGAGACCAGAGCAAAACCTGCAAGAGAAACAGATATGCCACTGTCTGCAGAAGTGAGTCACATTATTTTACAGAAAGACATTTAACCTCACATGGAGCACACAGAAAAGATAAGATTCTGCTTTGAAAGCTGCACACTCATTATCCTCAAATAATTTGGAGTCAAATCCTGTTCCCTCCAGAGTATTTACTTCACCTATCACACGCCAATTTTATCATGGTCACTAGCTTTGCTTTTACGCTGAAATTTCTGGTGATTGAGACACTTCAAAATTCTATATTTGTTTTCTCAGCAGTTTCTGTCTTGCAGATAAAAGAAATATCTGTCTATCACTCACTTGTGTATTTTATTCAGAACTACACAAGTCCTTTGCAGGTAATTAGATGTAAAACAATAAAGACTGCTTGGCTGGCTGAAGTGAGGAAATATTATACTGAACCATGAGAGATGATTAGTTTCTTGAATATCAATAAAGGATACAAGAGAAAGTCTGCTTTAAAAAAAAAAAAAGAGACAATACCACCACAATCCATAGTGAAGACCCTAACATGAAGCAATCAACCTCTGTGTAATGCATCATCTCTTTGACTGAGGGTGGTTGGGAACCGCTGCTCTCATTTAATCCTAGTGTAAGTCCTTGCCTACCAGATGAGCCCAGCTCAGCCCCCGGTCAGTGTGACTCGCTGTCCTGCACCACTGACACTTCCCAGACTTCCATTTCCAGTTCTAAGTAATAGCCGGCACACAGCGCCTGACTCCTGCAGCACTCCTCCCTTAGGAGCTCCTCAGGCTTTTCCCTGGAGCCGGCATTACCTGGGAAGGCCTAATAGCTGTTGTACTGGGTGCACCCCAAGGCAAGCGCACATGCTATGCAGCGGTCTGTGTCCTGTCGACCCGTGCCAGGGAACGGCCGACTGCCCGTGCTGTCAGTGGTGCAGGACTGGCTCAGCATACGAGAAACATAAGATTTATCCAAAATTTCATTGGCCTGCAAGAGCTTTCTCAAGTTTGAGAAAGGCCCACTAAGCTGGGAAATGCACTAAAACCCCAATTCACATGTTCCTGGGGCTAACTCACCCAGATAGTGTTACGAAAAGCCATGTGCTGAAGCATGCTATGTATTCACCCTCATGACAGCATGCAGGGGTGGAGGGCCTCAGCGGTGGGATTAATCCTCCCTGCCCTTGCCCTGCCTCTACTCTAAATATCTGATTTTTCCTACTAATAAAGCCTAAAAACTTGACTGTAATAAGGCAATGCTTTCCTTCAACTAAAATTCATTTTAAAAACAACTCTCTGAATGTTAAAATCTGGCTAGATTTATTTTTCTATTCTAAATTAAAGTTTACTCTTGGCAGTTCATGAGGGAAAAACAGGTTAGTGAAAAAGCAAAGATCTATCCTTTCCTCGACTTATTTTGTCCGGTCATCTTCCCTCCCTTTGCCAGGAATCACAAAGCGGCCGGGTTCAAAGGCACTGCAGCCCGTGAGCCGGAGTCTGCCCTTGGTGTGCTTGCCGTGGATGTGCAACACGGCCCACGCAGACATAGCCTCAGAGCACGGCCCTGAGGATGCAAACACCGCGATCGGCGAAGACCAGCTCCTGCGTGGCAGCAGCGCTGAAACACTGCTGCTCTTTCTCCCCATGAAAGAGAAAAACAGCGAGAGAAAGAGGCTGCAAGGTCTCTTTTCCACCCTGGCAATTTGTGCGGGCTCCAACTACAGTGAGCTTTTGTGCTCTTGAGAGCTGGCCACTCCTAGCCGATGAGCTCACCGCTGCTCGCGGCCGAGGAGGCGCGAGGGCAGGCGCTCAACAGCGGCGAATCAGCGCGGCTCGCCCAAGCGCAGCGCTCGTCCGCGCCAGCTCCTCTCAGGCACCTCCTCATAGCGAGGTGCGGAGTGGAGGCGGGAGGAGAAATACCCTCAAAAAATCTCCCAAACACCACTGACATTTCCCAGTGCGCAGAGATAAGCCCTGCAGTTGAAACGTCTGCTGTGACGATGACCCTAGTTACAACAGCACACCCGCCGCGTCCTAAGAAATTTCCAGGAAAATCATTGCCCAGCACAAGGTAGTGTGCGATTGCTTCACGGAGGGCGTATGAAAACGCTCGCCGGGAGGAGTGGCGAGGGCGAATTGCCTCTGACAGGCGAGCGCTGCGCGGGGAAGCGGAGGCTGCGCCCGCAAGGGCCCCCTCGCTGGCGGCGCCACCCCCGTGACGAGCGCGCGCTGCGGCCTGCACGCGCGGCGGGGCTCCGCTCCGCTATTGTTCAGCTGGTGCTCGCTGGCACGAGCAGCGCTCTCTGAAATACCTGCCGGCATCCACCACCCCACTACTGCAAGCGCCACAAGGACGACAACACATTCCATTATTCTTTCCTGTATTTAAATTATTTGAATTCCCATCTATGCTCGTTTGGATGGTGCTGCTTCTTCCCTCCCCCTTCAACCCCAGAATGCCACAGTTTATTTTCATCATTTTGCCCAAAACAGCTACAATACAGCTAAAGTAAAATTTCTAACTATTTGAGAATGGCAGAAAAAAATAAATAAATAAACAAACACCTTGTTTAGCTTTTTCTTATGGATGCTGTCATTGGGTTACATATGCTACGGCTTATACTTGAGACCTGTGGAGATTTCTTCTGCTGCTCACCTGTTTTTCACCAAAGTAAATAGAAAGTAGCGAAGCAGAGGGTGTTAAATAAACCAGTTAATTAAACAAGAAGTTCAGAAGAACACTAACAGCAAATCATGCCATTCACTCCATTCTAGTCCAAAAAAAAAGGTCACACACCTACCTGGGTAGTGGCATGTCTAATATTGCTGGACTATGCAAGGGCTTTCTGGACCTACACCATCATGTAACATGCAGCTGTCACGCAGTGGCAAAGCGATGCAGTGACACACTGACAGGAAGCCACAAGAGCCGTAACACTTGGTGAAAAGCTCATTTCTTCAGCAAGGAGCTTGCCACTAAATAGGATACTATTTACTTGGATTTAAATCAACTTTGACATTTGTCTAGTTAGTAGAACTGGTTTAAATATTTTGAAACAGAAAAAAAAAAGGCTATACGAAAGTGTTCTTTAACTGAAATGTAAGCATTGCTTCCAAAGATATGTGACCATTTAGTTAACAAGAAAAAAAAAAAAGATTTTTTCATTTTCTTTTCATTTTCTTTCATAATGTTCTCAATGTGAGAGAAATGGCTTTTTTTTTTCAAGCCATTGTATTTGTATATCCTTTAGATATTAAAGTCTAACAAAATAAAAAAGAAAATTATTCCATAGTATCAACTACCTTGGCATGGAGCAGGTTGGAAAAGGAGGTATTACGTGCTTGAAAGACACAGATCTTCCTTCCAAATCAAAATGAAAAATGAACAAACAAAATATTTTTGGGGGAAAAAAAAAATTGTCTTCTGATGGATAATTGGCCTTTAAGGTGCTAGTTTTTGTTCCATGACTGCTCTGCTGAATGGCCTTGTACGAGTCACTTACCCTCTTGATGTCTCAGAGCACATAGAGCCGAGTGAGATATGCACTAGCTATAACCATATGTCATTATGCCAGCACAGTGCAGTGTGTTAACCCGAGCATTATCTTATTCTACATGGATGTTCACGTAGGTAGACTTTGCTTGCCTAGACAAGCCTCCAATTTGCAATAATTGGTGTTAGCATCATTTAAGAAACTGCTCAAAATTTGGAGGAATGACCCTTCCCCACCCCCAAAGTCAATTTTTATTTTCTACCATGCCTACCTGTCATACCACGCCAATTCTTGGGGCTATAGCAGTAGACACACTGCTTAAGACAATCAGCAATTGTTTTCAAATATTTAAAGGTAGTGTTTCTAACTGCGCAGGCTTTTGTGACCTCCTGTTTCTGAGGCAGCAAGGAAGGCAAGAGAATTCGATATGTGTTTTGTACACAGTACCAGAAATAAGGTATTGGAATGCCAAGTACACCATGAAGAGAGTAATGGCCCATTCCTAGGGATGGTCAGCGCACGCAGCGCGCCCCTTGCCACGACTCGCCCCTGCTGGGCCAGCACCACAAGGGCTGCGCGCTCAGATGAGCTTCCCAGCTTGACTCAAGACCTTCCTCACCAACTGCAGCTCTGCACATTTGTTCCTGATCGCACCACCCCCAACACGCTCCACCCATTAACGGCAGCATGTTAGAGGGCATTACCATGCCCAAGCCAAGGGTCAGGCAGCGAGGGAATACCAACCACGTGCCAGTACAGCCGACATGAGCATGGCACGCTTGCACTGCCATCTCCCCACTGCCCGCCGGCTCAACATGCCCGCGCTGAAGCGGCTGGTCCCCTTTCCAGAGCTTCCCGATAGAGGCACGAGCAGGAGGAGACTCCGAGCTGCCGCTTGGCACTAGCCATACGCTGCTCGCAGATGCACAAGGCTTTTACCTATTAAAATTCGGAGCAGCTGTGTTCAATGATAAACTGATAGCTACACAGGACTAGCATTAGCGCCGTCTCCCGAAAGCCAAGCAACCGCCATCTGCATCCAGGGAAACACTGAAGCAGAGGGAAGAAAGTCACAAACCGCCACAGGAAGGACTCAAAACCCAAGAACAGGTTTTGGTTGCAACATTTATCCAGCGCAGCTCAAAAGGTGAGGAGTCCTTGGGGAACCTGCATGTGCCACAAGATCAGGCTCATCCTAACAAATCCTCAATGATTTCTTCACTCCATCTGCACAGCAAGCCTCCTTTATAAGCTGCCATTCCTATTTGCAGCATTTTTACAATCTTATCCCTCCTGATTTCAACCTCAACTCAGCCCCCACTATTGAACTGGCAGCTGGTCCTCTGCAGCTATACGAGCAGTCAGCAAAGGTCTTCATGCTTTTCTTCTGTTACTCGTTACAACTGGAACTGAAAAATGAGATGACAGCAAAAAGGATTCTGGACTGGATTGCAAATCTCGTAGTGTCCAGAGTGTTGCTGACCTGCTGTTTTCAGATTCAAACCCCTTCAAAAGGCAGGAGCCAACTGCTCATTTCAGATTTGGATCTCCAGCTCCCTCACCCGAGGCTCCTGGTATGTCTGGATACACGGTCCTTGTCCATTTTACTCAGAAGTGTCTCACATGCTTCCTCCGACCTCTGCGTCTGACAGCCCTCTGGGAGTATTTGCTGATGACTTTCAGTGTTTACCCTTGCTTTTAATCTCACATTTACCACTGCTCTTTCCACTGCAGCAGCAAACAGGTGTTGTGTGGGCCAAAGAACTTCTTCTACCGGGCTGTATGGCCTCCTCTCCTGAGCCATCCTCTCTGGAGTGGTACTGTTTGCATTAAAGGTTCAAATCCATTAGCGGAAAGAGGCTGGGAACCTCCTGCCTCTAACTGGGACATGGGCTGGTGGGGGAAGCTCTCACATGGAGTTGCAGGGGGATGAGCAAGAAGTTCCTTTTTGGGGCCAGCTGAAAGCAATGTTCCTCTGGGCAACTGTCACAGAATCACTGAATGGTTGAGGTTGGAAGGGACTTTTGGAGATCATCTAGTACAAACCCCTGTTCATGTACCTCACTGTTGGCCAGCTCTTGATGTGGGCCTCATGACCATTTCTTAATTTAAATTCGCAGTTGCCACAGTACTTATAAATGATAATCTAGGTCTTTCCAAAAGCTTTTAGTGCTTTGACCAAAACCTAAAGGTCTCACCTCACCCTCTGCATTTCTTCATACACTTTGACATCCATGTTTGACATTGCTTGGTTCTAGCTTACCCATTACCATGGCGGTGGAAAAGGATGCATCAGAGAAAGTCACAGCTACCACACACGTGCCAGGAACTCTACCAGCATCCAGACCCTGTCCCACTTGCTGGCTCTTAGCAGTTGTTACAGCTGGCGACAGTTCTAGGCCGCTAACGATGCCAGCCTGAAACGCAGCTCGCTACCTGCCCGTAGCTGTCACCACCAGCAGTGACAGCCACTCTCCCAGTTCAAGCAATTCTCCACTCTAGCTTGCGAGAAAACAATAGTAACCAATTACACTTCATTTCCATTCACAAAGCTTAGATACCCATTTTTCATTCATGCAGCTGCTTCCTTTCCACAGTTCCCAGTCCTCTCAAGGCTTTTCCAGCCTGTGTACTGTTCCACAGACTTTTTTTTTTTCCTCCCTGTTACTTGGAAACCTTTTCTCAAGGCCGTCCTTCTCATGTGGTCTTGTGCTCATCCAAGCTGATAATGAAAGCTCCCTGCTTCCCCTCCCACCCTTTTGCCGTTCAAGAGGTTTTTCACTTTACTCTGCCCTTATCACACAAGCAAGCCAAATAAAAAGAGCTTCATCTGCACCTTGTGAGTCAGAGCCCAGTACTGTGGGCATACAACAAACAACTACCAGTTCAGAGAGCATGTGCAGGAAGAGGAAGACAGAAAAGTTTCAGGGACCAAAATGCACATTTTGGACCAGGACAGCAGTGGCAAAGGGTAGTTAGAACTCCCCTTCAGTCCATGTTGCAGGCATAACGGCCTGCAATCTTCCCAACTTCCGAGTACACCAGTTGCTAAACATGCTAGTTCTGCAAGTTTAGAAAGGAGAGTTTTAGTTGTGAGGAAGCAAAGAGACAGCAATACATTTGAAACCCCAAAGGCAGACAAGATTTATTTCGCTGTCATAAGTAACACCAAAGTCTCTGTAAACAGTGGTTTGCACAAGCAAAATCCATCTTGCTTTGGAGCAGAGTGGTTTGAATTGATACACACCAACTCCAATAAATATACACACCAATCTGTAGGAGTGCAGCTGAACTGCTCTGTCAACGTTGCAGCCCGATGCCTGCACAGATTAGGCTAATACTGCATTTTGTTTGCTCCAGGAGAAAAAACCACACACCTGAAATGCAGCAACTGTATGACTGAGCATCCTGTCATAGTAACACATCCCTTGCTTTACGAGGGCTGAAATCTCTTTCAGTCACAGCTCAGGGCCTGGGTGGCTGTACCATGCCTGGTGCTAACTCTTACAATAGATCCCAGAGAGGTCCACCAAAGACTAGGTCCGCACCAGTGTTAGTGTGATCCCACAGTACACTGGCAAGCCATTTTCCTCATCTATATTTTAGCATCGTTGCTAAAAACATCAGCTCACCCATAGCAGAAAGGAAGGTGTAACTTACTCATTGCTATGAGCCTGGCCTGCTGTAGCACAGCACGTGGCGGACACCCCCGGCACTGCTGCCCTGCCCCGCGTGCCCTGCGCTGCTCCGCACGGGGCTGCCCCGGCGCCAGGGAGCGACGGCTGCGGCAACAGCGCGCCACGTGCGAGCAGAGCACGCCGAGCAGACTGCGCCCTCCGCACAAACACGTCACTTGATCCCCACTGGAGTGCGTCCACCTCTGAGGGGGCACACAGTAACTGCTCAGCAAAGCACATCAAGGCTAAGCAACATTTTTTTTTGGAAAGAGAATTTTTGCTTTCTACCACCTTCCAGTTCACTCAGCGCGACTTCTGTCATGCTTGAACAAAAGAGGGCACATGACAACAGAGATATTCCACAGCAAGTATCACAGACAAACACACCATCAGTGCTACTGAGAGGGCAGTTAAGTGGAACAACAATTGATAAAAACAATGTGATCATTCAGATTACTTACAGCCCTAGCAGCCTTCCGTCTTCTTCTGCAGCTGGATGTTTTCCAATTAAAGCTAGATACTTTAGTAAAGTTTGCTGTCTGTGTTAAAATATAAGCATAAAAATTTACTCAGGATTAGCCCCCTGTTCAAGGTTGTGGGACTAAAATATTCCAACTCCCTGCCTAATAACGCAGGGCTCTGAGGAGCAAATGAGCTGTGCCATCATGCTCACATGCAGGGTAAACTCACAACATCTGGCTAAGTAATCAGATACTCTCCCACCAGAACCTCATCATGCAAAGCTCTTGCAATTAAGCCAATCTGTTTTACCTCAGTACGGCTATAGCTCAGCCCCACAGTTATAACCCTTTCTCGTTTGTATTCTTTTCAGGGCTCTTATTTATACAATGTAAATGCACTTTTTATAGTCAAGGAGGACACCTACTTCTTGAGGCAGGATTTGATCAATTTCAGGGAGCAGCAGAAATACATGCAGCAAATGAGCAGAGGCTGAGGAACTGAAGTTACGTATGGAAGGCATATATTATAAAAGCATCATTAAGATTGCAAAGTTCAGTACTATAAAGTTAGTAAATACTACAATTAAATTTGCTTATGCAACTTTTTCTTTTGGCCCCCTTGTGGAAATCT
This sequence comes from Tinamus guttatus, assembly GCF_000705375.1. The sequence continues at coordinate 225,286 of NW_010583086.1, read as the reverse complement.
GCTATGATATAGTCTTTGATTACATGATCACACACAATTGTTTTTCTGTGACACTTGCTCCTTTCAGTGTGTAAAATGAACAATATCTGCTTCAGGGGGGTTTTCATTACTTTGATTTCTCTTTGTTGTGCTATATCTGGCCCATGATTTACACAAAACATAATTGTATAGCCATGCTGTAAAGACAGAATTATTAATTTTCTCATGAGCTCTTCTATCTTGTTTATTACATGCACAGCATCCTGGTATCCCACTGACAACAAGAATTTTAATTTTACAATCTAACCTTTTAATGAGAAGGAATGAGCTAGATTTTCAAGTGGGACAAGAATTGGTAAAATACAAAATGCCTCCTCTTTTTTTTTTTTTTTAATGCCTGTTTGGAGATGTGTGTACTCTGTTTTGTTCATTCCCTTTGTCTTGTTCACTTTTAATTCACATACACTGTTCACCCCAATCAAAGCACAAGGTGGTAAGCACAGTAGGCCACTTAACCATCTGAATATTGCAAGTGATATTTCAAACCAGCTAAAGTTACCCAGGCTTCATTTAGGTAGCCAGCCCAGACTGTTGTGAGGACACGACCACAGTGCTGAAGTGGCCGTTGGTGTTTATCCTCACTTCTCTAACAGCCAGTATAAGGTTCTTTGGCATTCACATCTCAGCCAGTATTACAGAACACCATAAACCAAGTTCAAGTTGCTGTATGCATTTCCATAAGCAAAATATGTTTCAAAATACTACATAATTGAGCTAAATGGATGCACTTTTGTGTATGACCAGTAAGGCCAGATGGCTCTCTTTAGATGGGTTTTTACCAGGCTCAGGTATAAAGTCCTCAAACAACGCTGCTGCTTTGAGCTTTACTTAAACCTACCTGAGCCTGTAATTCCCCTTTTTCTCCTCTGAAAGCCAGTCTCTGATATAAGACTGTTGTCCACAGATCAGCCACAGTGTTCCCATTCCCAGTCCCTCTGGGGCAGACCCCAGCCCCGCGGGGTGGGAAGCCCAGGCCAGCATGGCATTACACACCTGCATCGCACATTTGTGGGGCCCGGCGGGTCAGGACATACATTTGACACAGCCCTTGATCAATGCGGGGCTGCCAGAAACAGCGCAGTGAAAATCACAGCACCAGCTGAACACAAAAACGGTGAGATAGGAGACTGGGGCGGTTTCTGGGGATATTTTCCAAATGAAATATTTTCTTGTCCTCTATGAATCTGGCTCACCTCCCTGTTGCTGAACATTAAGGCTGACCTTAGTCACCACTGAGTTATGTGTTTTTGTATTGATCCAAGATCAGTGGCCTGCAGCTCTTCCTTGAAAATCAGTTAAGCACCACAGCCACACTTTAATCCCTGACTTCAACCATGGTTCTTCTCAGATAGACTGTGACAGTTTTCAAGAATTTTTCCTTTGGGTAATGGGTAAAAATAGAGGATATATACTCTGCTATTAGGGGTGGTACAGTTTCTCAGTTACTGGAAAATAAAGTATCTCGGGCAGTACTCTGGGACCAGGAGATGTTTTGTGTAGTGCCACTCACCTCCTGACTGTGGGGAAATCACTTCCCTTTTTCTGCTGCTTCTTTTCGCCCTCTTGTTTGCCTCAATTCCTGAGTCCAAGTGATCATTTCAAAGTTCGCTCACACCGGACTCTGATGCAATTGAAAATGTTTTGGATCCAGCACCTGACGAGTAAACCACACCGAGGCTTGTTATTACTCAGGAGCGGCTCCTGTGTAAGACCACAGTAATTACAGGTGAGCTTAACTTGGCCATTTATCTTTAATTTAATGAGTTGCGGACATTAAATGTGAAGTCGTGCAATTTCCAGTACACTGATTTATTAACTAAGGCAAGCAAGTCAAAGTCCACTAAATGCCATAACAGCTTATTGTTTTAAATATCAAGTGGCAACATCCGCATCCATCATGGATTCCATGCCTGTGTTTAAGTGCTTTTACAGCGGTAAGGGGAAGCTTATGAGATGGATTTTACAAAAACCTATCAGGCTATGGGAGCTCAAATAGCAAAGAATATTCTCTGCCTTTCAGCTTAACTTGTTATACAATTAATTTGATCCAGAAACAGAGTATTTACAGGGTAATTTGCAATCCGTAAACTGTTAAGCACAAAATGGCACTCTTTAAGTCATTAAACACAATTCACCTTCATTACAGGCACAGTTGGGATCCAGGGATTTCCTTTTGTGAGCGTGTGAGCAGAAGAAAAAAAGGTTGTTGTCATGAAGATGACTTCTGTAGAATTTAATCAAGTCTAATACCTAGTATAAGTGATCAAAATGATGTTTGATCAACACAACTCACAAAATACTCCTCCTCAACAAGCCTCTGATATAAGCTAAGCTTATTAACCCACCCAGGAATTCACCTTTAAAGTTTAACTTTAGGAGCACAAAACAGCTAATGTGATCTCAGTCAAATAGCAATTAGGTTTCATCAAGACTGACATAATGGTATTTTCCTTCATGCAAGATAAACTGTTAGTTAAGGATTATATCATTGTTTCACATGCTGTCTCGTTTTAATAAGCACACAGATTGAAGAAGCCAAGTAGTGGCTGCTTTTTAACATGTTTTTATCATCTCAAGTAGTAAATTGGACATATACAGATTTGACTGTTTCACTGCATGGTCCTAAAGACATAAATTCCTGTTTCCTCTCTCTAATTTACAGACCTAAAGAAATTATCAATATTTTCCTAAGCATCATGGACTCAATTAAGTACGAACAGTCATACCTTGTGAAATCCATGTTTTTTTTTTTTTTTTTTTTTAAACCAGCAGAAATCCTGGATGCAAATTTCCAGCCCAGTCCTGTCTGTAATTCTGAAAAAAAAGGCATGTGTCAATGTGTGGGGTTATTTCTGTGAGCAGTTTCCAAAAAGCCATTCCAGAGTGGGTAACTGCAACATATTAATGTGATTTTCTGTCTATGACTACAATCTAAAGACTAAATTCTGTTTCCTTAAGATTCTCTTTCTGTGAAAAAAAAGAAAAACAGAAATAACTGGAACATTGGGGCTCTTCTAGAAGAGAATTGGTCTACAAGTTCTACCTATGTGGATGATAACAAATAATTAACAACAGTGGTGATTTTTAAGCAGCTTTGATAACTTCTCTAAACTTTCCATCTACAGGAAACCCTCCAAAATCAGATCAAGTTAGTCTCTTGGAAGGACTCAGGAGACTTTTGCTCTAAACTTCAGAAGGTAGAAAGTATAATTTTCATTTCCTGACAGAAGTAAGTGATGCTGGAATCATCATTGGCTTACCTTTTATTTGGAGCAAATATGATCTAAAGAACTGAGAACAAACAACACTCACGTGTAAATTATTATTAAACAAATCGTTTTGCAAAAACAGTGAGAACTCACAGCTGACAGCAATTTCTATTAAGCATCAGAAAAGCATTATTTATTAGCACCTAAATGCTGAGATGCATTTTTGTGCTGCTGTACTTGAATAAATGACAGTAAATATTTTAGTCTCTTCCCTGGTTCTATTTTATTTTAATTAAAGTATACGGTGTATTCTAAATATGTTATTTTCTCTACATGGTTATAACAGAACAGTTTTAAAAGTGCTTTGTATAGTATATTATGGAGTCATACATGTATCTAGGATTTTATTTTACTCATAAAAAATGGATAGATTGACCCAGATTCTTACAGAGAATTCTGTGCAGATTAAAATCACAGAAACATAAGACTAGAAGAGATCTCAAGAGATCACTTAGCCAAACTCTCTGTATGAAGGAAGAATCAAGACTAGTTAAATCATCCCTAGAAGATATTCTAACAGGTCTTAAAAAACACTGGTGAGGGAGGCCACCACAGTCTTGCTATGTAACCTGTGGTCATTTTTGAACATCTAGAGTTTAAAAATTAAGCTAATTTATTTTTGCCATCACTCACCGTCATTCAGCATAATTATTCCCAACTTAGTAATGTCTGAGTAATATCTGAAAGATCCATATTTCCTGCAAGTCTTCTCTTTTCTGTGATAATCAAGCACAGTTTATTCACAATTTCCTCATATGCTATATTTCCTAAACTTCTTACCAGGGTTGCTGCTCCCCTCATTAGTTTTTCTACATTAACCCATCTTTTGTACAGTGTACTGTCCAGAATTACGTATCAGATGAATTCTCAGTCCAGCTGCACAGAGCAATACAGATTCTTCTGATTTCTAATATGAAATTCTTGCTAGTACACCACAAAACCTGCCTTTTTTTTTTCAGCATCACATTCTTGACTCATAAATCAGATTGTGATCTATTATAACTCCTGTAATGTATTTTTAAGCTTTTAGGTATCCTGTCTTTTGCTGCACTAATTGATTGCAGTCTTGTTGATATTAGGCCATTTCTCCAATTTATCAGGACAAGTTTGATTGACAATTCTGTCTTTCAAAGTGCTTGCTTCCAAACCCATGTATTTTGGTCTCATCCACAAATGATTTGACTATATATTATATTTGTCCAAATATTAATGAAAGTAATAAAACCACTGGGTCTAGAACAGGTTCCTGTAGATATCTACTAGATCCTTAGTCTCTGAGAGAATATTTTAAGAGGTTGTGATATAAGAACTCAGGAAACAAAGTAGTTTTCAACTACTGTAATAGTAGAGCACTACTGGTCTGAAGACTAGAGATATTTAAAAGAAAGGTAAACTAGAGGTCAGGATGATGGAAGCCATAGGTCAAAAGAACTGTCTAGATTGTTCTTGCTCTCATGCTGCAGTAAAAGAGTGCAACTGAAATCTTAAAACATTACCAATTTTAAGGCCAGTTAATTATTTACAAGCAGTAAAAATAGCTTCAGCTTACACATCTGTCTGTAAATCCCTTGAAACATTTTTGGGTTGCAATAATACTTTTGTCCTATATCTCAAAAGGAATCTCTGTTTACGGTTTCTCCTTCTACCTTGGACATATACTAATTGAACGAGGGAAAAAGGGGGAAAAAATGACATTTAGCAGTTGTAAGGAATCATTAGTTTTAGCAGTAGACTAGAAACTCCACTTAAAAAAATGGGGAAAACAAGATTTCTGGTAGGACTTTCTACTTGCAAATTTCCTCCATAAAATTTAGGCTTTTCAGCTAATTGTTTTTTTTTGCGTTCTTCACCCCTTTTCTTTTGCTATTATATCTTTGCTAAGCAAGTTTAGTCTGAATGTGAAAATATTTCTAGGTGTTTCTAAGTATTTCAAGACAGTTGAAGTCACAGATTTCCTCTGCTTGATGAGCAGGGCACAGGCAAGCACGTGTAGTGAGTGGGTTGTACTGTGCAAAAATTCCCTTGGAGAAGTGGAAGAAGAGGAAGAGTAGGGATGAGGGGAGGATTCACTGGCATTCTCTGTGTTGTGCACAATGACAGGGAACAGTCTCCTCCATCTCCTCAGAAACATCACCAACAAGAGAGACAGAAACACTGCTAGAAGTGTTTATTAGCATGTTTAGTACTTTTTGAAAAATTATCTGTTTGTTTTTTAAATTTCAGATTCAGTAGTCTTTTTTTTTAATACGGTAAACAACATATGCTTACATTTAGGCCCATATGTAGGCTCTTGTAATATCAGTGAGCTTATGCTTTTTGCTAAACTGTAGTCATGCTATATACACAATGTATTTCTGTAGAGGCTTCTAATGAGGAACGCTGAAAGCAAGCTGAAAACAGTTAATGTTTAGCACTAACATTAATTGTTAGCATTTTCCTAATTCATACATGTGAAGAGTTTGAAAGTCTAACTCTCCACCTATTCCCACTGGATGGTGATTTGAGTCACATAAGAGCCTGCTGTCCTAGCCCAAATCAAGACTATTTAAGCATAAATTGCATCTACCTATGTATTCCCTGAAGTTTTGACTGGCGTATTCCTGCTTCCAAGCCCTGAACTCCTGTGCAGTCAACTATAAAATGGCAAGTTTCACAAATCTAGAAGTGGTTATATAACAGAGAGGGAAAAAAATAATAAAAATGTAATTCTATAAGGAAATTTGGGATATTTTTAATATAGAAACTTCAATCAATGTTAATAATTATTTTTAGGGGCAATTTCACAGTACCACAGATTTTGTAGACCTTGCAAAATAATTGAAAATGCTTAAACTTCTACATATTTCATGACCCAAATTATATAACCTGGCCAACATTCACTGTAAACCAAATAAGTAACTTAGCTGCCCATTAATTCACAGAGCAGAGTGTGATAGTAAAACTGCTCTTAAAAATGGGAGCTGTTGTGAATGACTGCTTTTAACGTTTTAATAAGCATCATTAACTTCATGTGAAAGGTTTATAAACATTTACTTTGCAAAACTTCTCTACTGGCTATAAGATAGATTTCATTGCTTGTTCTTATAGAGGTTTCTTTCTTAAATACTGAACTGAAAGCAGGCAATGTATAACAAAATTCATTGCAAACCTTCAGACTGTATGAAATATTATAAACCTTCTCCCATTCCTCAGATCTACTTCCAACACTTACCATAAGATAGTTACTTATATTCATCTGAATTCACTTTGCCTTGGATATTTTCCTTCTTTGTCTCTTTCCCATCAGACAAACCCCTGCTTTTCTCTTTATTTAATGGAATTAACCTATTAGCAGTCAATCATTAACTACTAGGGGCTCAAATCAGTGGAGAAAAAATAACCTCCACAGTTGCCTGCTGTGAGAACTTGTCACAGCTCTGCAGCTGAAGAGTCTGATCAAAATAGTGTATGTGGAACTAATAAAAAGAATACTTTGCAGTTATAGGGCACTTCCGTATTTTAGAATCTTCAGGTATTAATTCATTAAGGTAGAGGCAGACACAGAGAACACTCTACAAGGGCAAAAGAGATATATGGAGTTGAAAAGGACTTCCAGGAGAATACAGTAAATGACTGCCAGGCCTAGGATTAGAGTTACTCAGGAAGCCACCGGGCCATCCACGCAGTTTGTGACACCACGCAGAGCTTCTGCAAACAGCCGTGCCGCAGCAGAACGCGCCCGTCGCTGTGTGAGGAACCCACGCTCCTCCGGCTCTTTCCCACAGCCCTCTCCGGCCCCTGTCCGGCTCAGGGCGGTCTCAGAGACACCGGCTCTTGGGAGTAGGTGAATGGATTTGAGAAACTGCCACTGAACATGCTACACATGTGAGGTTATATGCCATTCAGTCAGTATTTCCTGATGAGCGTTACGTAAACAGGGAAATTTCAAGGGCGAGAGCATTTTGTGTGCTGGACTGGATGCAGTGTGACTAAGCTTGCTGTCACACGCCATCTACCTGAGGGGAAACGGGACCTCCTGAGGGCTATGAGCTAATGCCAGACTCTGTACATGCTGGCAGCTGACCAGCTGGAGAGCAGCTCTGCAGTAAAGACCCTGCAGGTCCTGGTGGAACGATGACCACGAGCCAGCAGGGAGCCCTTGGGGCAAAGAAGGCAGCAGAGGAAGGGCGTAATAAAGAAAATGGAGCCAGACTCTTCTCAGCAGTGCCCTCTGACAGGAAATGGGCACAAATTGACATACAAGAAATTCCATTTAAACATGATATTTTCTTATACTGTAAGGGTGATTGAACACTGGAGCAGGTTCTCCAGGGAGGCTGAGGAGTTTCTCTGTACACAAAAATATTTAAAGCCTAACTGGACATGGTCCTGAAAAATCTGCTGTAAGCGACTCTCCTCTGAGTAAGGGGCTTGGATGAGATTATCTCCAGGGGTCCATTCCAATCTCAGAAATTCTGTGAAAAATGGGTGGTTTTCAGTATCACTCAGTGCTGTGAAAAAGTAACAAGGAGATACTGTCCACAAAACTAGAGCTACCTACTTCTCTTGAGGTAGTGGGTAATTTGCATCTATGTTTATTATTGTAATGGTTGCTGTTCGGGCAGGAAGATGCCTAGTTGGGAAGAGCCAGAGACATTCTGAGGCACCCACAATTAATAAGCTGAGACGCTCCAGTACAGAGCCAGCAGCGTAAGCTCATTACTACATATTAACAATAATAAAGAGCATAAGCGGTTTCTTGTTTGTCTAGTTATAAACTAATCATTCTATACTAACAATTATAAATGGCAGACTTTTTCTCTTGTTTTCCTGGTAGTAAGCAGGTTGTCCTGGGTGGTTCCCCGCAGCAAGTCTGGCTGCTGTGGGGCAGCCCACCTCCCCACTAATCGCCACGGGGCCCGGGGTGCACTTTGGTGGGAGGAGGCTGTCTGCATTACCCTTTAAGAGATTTCTTTTAAGAGACTTCGGTGTTGGTAAAAGTCTTACTGCAGGCAAACCAGTAACAAATTAAAGATACTTTTGTCAGTATGGTTTGTTTTTCTCACAAACATCTGCACCAATTACACTTTCAAAACCACTTGTTTAGCTTGGTTTCTGGTTGGGGGTGGGGGGCATAAAAGTAATGCAATTGTGCTACTAGCCTGTCTGTCAGGCCCGACCCAAGCGATCTCGAACCAGCCAGCCGATTTCCACCGCGCCTGACAGTGCCTGCAGGAGAGAGGTCTCAAAAACGCCGCTCTCCTACAAGTTTAATGAAAACCAGCAGCCAGCAGAGGAAAGAAAACGACCGTGCTAATCCTTTCTCTGAGGAAAAGGCATGGAGAAAGGAGGCTTTATTCCTCCTGCCAGCAGCGGGCGGCTGCCGAGTTGCTGGTGTGCGTGGACTGAGCGATGAGCACAGCTCCAGCATGGAGCAGTCGGAGGCCGAAACACAGTGGGAGCAGAGGCAAGGAGAGGGGCCCTCCGGAGCCAAGGCAGAGTGCGTGGTGCTGGCACGGGGAGCCATTCCAGGAGATGGGAATGGAGGGCACGGCCAGGGGAGGCTCCAGAAAGTGTTCTGGGGAGAGGAGGCGTTAACGGGACACGGGCTCCCCGGAGAGGCCCTGTGGACGCTGTGGTGAGGGGCTGGCTCGCCGCGTGCAGGAAGTGCGGGTTAATTAATGGTGCTGCTGCTCTGGGATCGTTTATTAAATGACACGCAGCAGCTTCCACACTGGGAAGGATGGCCGGTGCCTGACAGCGTGTTGTGCACAGCAAGGCTGGCCCAGGAGAGGCTTTGAAATGCAAGAGGGGCACTAAAGGGCCTTGCTTTTTTTCTTATTTTCATGGTGGGTAAATAAGCAGTGAATCAGCTCGGAATGATTTAGTGACTGATCTGAGCATCAGGTTTGAAATCAGCGCTGTAGACTCCTTGAAATGACAAGGTCATCTCAACCCTTCATCTTTCTGAGGGGAAAAATATTACGTGCCACGCAGTTACCGTGCACGGTCCTTTGACTGAAGGCTTTGGAAATGGAGTCCTTGCTGTCCTATTATGTGAATTGGAAAGGATTTGAGGTATATGCTCTGGTGGTATATGCTCACAAGTTGCATGCCACAGATCTGTGTATTTACCCATAGCCGGCAGATAAATATATTACAGATGTAATATATTATGTGTATTTTTACACATAATATATATTTTAATATAGTACAGATACTAATTACAACATGAACAAGCACCCCCACACACACTTAGCACTGAAATATGAGAGACACTGTTATTACTAGTGTTAAATATTAGTTCTCTATGTGTGGATAGATTTTTGGACCACTGATAGTTTTTTTGGCCCCCTGCCCTGATATACCTGGAGATTCTCTTCTTCTCTTGCTTCTTTCTTAGGAATCAGAATAATTATATAATGTCCAAGTCAAAAATCACAGTAAATTAACCTGGAATGATCTTTAGGCCACAACAGGTTTACTGAAAGTCGGCTGAAGCTAACATGATAACATCCAGTCTTACTAGAAGTTCCTCTAAACCCACACGTTTAGGTTGACAGAGAACTGTCATGTTGAGAGAGAATATCTTGACTGAAAAGAGCCAAACCGAGTTTGTTCATCTGCCCTGTACTGACTCTGTGTCCAGGTGAACTGCGTGCCGGTGACACACGGACTCTCTTAACAGGTCTCCTATTGCTGGAGGTAACCTCGCCGATGTCTGCCCTCGTTGCTTTTCTGTACAGCACACAGAGACCCTCTCCGTGACAAAGGCAACGACATCCTGCAGGAATTGTACCTGCTCGATGGCACTAATAACAGCCATCAGTCTCCAGACCTGCCAGTGCCTCGACTCTCTGTTCCTGCACTACGTTCACTACTGTCAGATTCTCGGTTCTGAAGGAGGAGGAGAAGTCAGGTTCAACCATTTCGCACTGAAAACTAATAAACAGGAAATAACCCAAAGTGGAAAAATTAATTTCATGCCACTTTTAAAATAACTTAACACTAGAGAGAGTAAAACAAGTAATACCCACTTGTTGTGTTTTCTGTAAGTGACGTTGACATGAAATCAAAGCAAGCGAGGGAAGACTGTTTCTCCAATATTGAGAATGTAGCTGTAATAACTGTTGCATTAGCCAACACAAATTGAGAAAGCCTCCAAATCTGTGACTTGTCTCCACATGTCAAAGGGAGCATCTGCTCCTATGATTTGCTGGGAATGAAAACTACAGCTTAGTGCAGGGGGAGGGTTGGAGGCAAAGCGCAAACAAAGGAGGCAGCCAGCGGAGTGCAGGAGGTGTCTGGTGTCTGGCTTAGGTTCGGTTTGATCTTGCACCTTTTCTGTTTAAACGTATCTCTGTGGAGAGGGAGGGCAAAAGAAAGTCTAAAAAAAGGAAAATCATGTTCTGTTGAAATCCCTGAAATTGCAACTGGCAACGGGAATGGGCTTACGTTGCTGAAGTGGTTATAGCATCAGAAGGGCTCATAGCAAAGATCCTTACCAAAAATACGTTTTTTTGATCCCAGATGAGGCCCGACTTTTTGTTCTGACACTGTCTGCACCCCATGAGAAGGCAGTGCTGCCAAGAGCAGATGGGGCAGCGTGAGCTCCCCGCACACACAGCCCCGCCGGAGCTCTGCACCAGGCCGGCTGCTCCCACCCAAGGGCTCCTCGCCCACATGGAGCTGCTGCAGGTGAGGAGCACGTCCCGAGCCGTGCTCATCGTGAATAGCTTGCGTGCTTCAAGTATTGCCAATTTATTGAGACCCATTTGCTGGCCTGTATTCTAAAATAAATTCAAAATTGTCCCTCTGGTTCCCTTCATCTTGAACTACCTCGGTATTTGCTTTCCAGCTGCGCATCACTTTAAGACCACATATTAATGTTGACCTGTTCTCCCCTTGACCACTGTAGGACTCCCACAGCTGGTAGCTATTGCATCTGGTGTTTGCCACTTACTGCAAAGCACCTCCTCAATCTCCTACTCTAAACTACTGAGCTATTTCTCATGTAAAACCTACAACTAACCTGACCTACAACTTACTGACCACATTCATCTCTCCCTATCTTTTGTCTAGCTTGCCAGAATCCTGCTTGCTTGCATTTTTTGCTGTTTGAAATTATAGTTTACTTTCCTTGTACATGACTCAAGGATTCTTTTCAGATGTTATTCTGCCTCTGCAAAGTTGACCTTTCCTGTATGCAGTTCTGCAGAAACTTATTCATTCATCTATTTATTCATATACTCTGTAAAGGAACAAGAGATCTCTGTCTCTCACAAAGTTAGTGGGATAAAATGTAAAAAACAAGTGAAACATATGTTCTGCCTATATGGAATATGAAGGGAGAACAATTGCAGGAAAGAGGAGTCTGCAGAACTCCTCACCAAGAAATCAGAGGATGTGCAAAGGGCTAAGACAACAGATGTAGCTGGTCTCGTCAATAAAGAACAGAATTAGTTTTACAAACACAGACTCTACTCTTGCCATTTTCCAGGAGGGTATAAAACAAGAAAAATATTGAAAGCTGTGTCCTTTCTTAGTCCTCTTCCGAAACCTCTTAAAATCCAGCTACTTTAGAGCACACAATTCCCATCTGTGCATTTCCTAACATATCCAATCTTTGACACTATCATGTGTTGTTGACTTATAACTAATCTCCGAATAAAATAAAAGCATGCATTTCCTTGTAGGCTCACCTGCCTACCTTTTCAGAAGTTCTCAGAGGTCAAACATCAAGATTTCCAGATTGCATTATAGCCTAGTCTGGATTAAGTCATTATTCCCTGCAGCCTATATAAGGACAGTGAAATAGGCTTCAAGAAGGCTATGAAGCCTTTGATGATTTGTAAGCAGCATTTCCATCACCTTTGTTCCCAGTATCCCTGGGACCCTAAACTTGCAAACACCTTTATTTAAATCTGCTTCTCTCTTGTCTGTACATGTTAGAAATAATGCTGATTTCAAAGAAAAAAAAACTATGCAAGAAAAGCAGGCAGAAGAGGGGGCCAACTATAAACATATTTTAAACTATTTATTAATTAAGAGACTCAGGCCCACTTGGTAGTTGGTTAAATAGTTATTGCTCTACTGAAGCTGATAAAAATGCACTAATTTACTTCACATGAAGATCTAGGCCAAAAATGTGCTTAGCAGTCTCAAGCTGAGCAGCACTGAAACTCGGGCCTTTTTGTGATGTGCACTGATATGGATAGAAAAATATTTTATGTGCAGTGAAGATATCATGACTTGAACAAAAAGCACACATAATGCTTTTGAGTTTAGATATGAAACCATTTTGTGACCTCATTTAGTTAGATTTATTTCACTACTGCCTCTCTTCCTGTACATTCCATCTAATACCATAAAAATCAAAGCCATCTTATTGAAAGAGTTCATGTCCTCCAAAAAATACCTGAAAAGAAATATGATTAAAAAGTTCTTCTCACCTCTTGAAGCAAAACGCTAAATGGAACCTATTTTTTCAACTTATTTTTCAGTCAGCTCTATAGGTTGTTTTTACAGCACCCTTTGTAAACAATAAATGCCATAACACAGGATGATTGCTAGCCTATGTCTGTTTTAAGGAGAAAAAATAGCACATCCTAACTGCCAGCAGGCTAGCAAACATTTCTATGAAGTAAATATGACAAAGAAATAAACAGTGAAAAGGAGAAAACTCCCTGTGGTGCTGCTTCATTACGCACTTTACATACCAAGGCGGAGACCAGGGCAGTGTCTCAGCCGGTGCAGCCTGTAGCTCCACGCAGAGCCGCGCGCACGGCGCCATCGAGCGCTGCCTCGCCAGAAACGCCCGCTCTTCGGGTAAACTTCAAAGCACGCTTGAAGTTTAGTAGATGTTGAAAGATTTTGCTGAATCACTGCCTTTTTAGGCAAACGTGGATGCTGCGAAATTCTTTTTTTTTCTTTCTTTCTTTTCTTTTTTTTTTTTCCAGTAGAAAACTTGTTTCTGCAGCTTCAGTTTCATGATACTGATTTTCCCATTTTCAAGAGAGGGTTCACATTTATCTGGAAGGTAGCTAGTGTTGGGACTAATGAGAAACATCTGAGAAACCCTACTTTCTTATTGCACTATTGGTAAAAAAAAAAAAAAAAAACTGCAGTAGAATAAGCTTGATCCTTTTTTGGGTATGGAGTATTCTACTTTATACAAACGCTTTCACATTGTATGTGTTGAACAAAGCCAGCCAAAGGATCCAAACAGATAATTGTCTACTGTTATATATAAAAATCATTATTTGTCATTTATGAGACATTCAGTTAACTGACGGTTTATCTGAGATGATCTTGGTAAACATACAGAATATAATTTACTATAAATAATCATTCAAAAGCTGGCTCTAAAAATGGCTTAAAAACTATTTCATTTCTCCTTAATGTCCAAAATCCAGAAAGACGAAACTATTTGACTTATATGATCAACCAAAATGGGAAACTTATAAATAGCTCACAGAATAAGTCTTAGGGCCCACCTGGAATAAATTAATATGAAATAAACTTGTAGAATTTTAGATATGTGTTAAGAGTGGAGAGAGCAATTTTATTATAATAATTTGCAAGAAATTGTTCAACCAGAATGTAAAGAATGCTAATAGTAAACTTTTTCTTCATTAGCTCATGAAAGCTTGATATGCTGGATAGTCAGCTAATACTAACTCTCTAACTGAACTAGCCATTACCAGAGTATAAGTAAAAAACAAATAGGTTTCATACAGGTAGACACCATCACCAACACTTTACCAGATGGAAAAAAATATCAAATAAATCTCAAACTATGCAGATTAAGCAAAGTAATAAAAAATACTACTTTTGTTTGATATTTTAGCAAAAAAACAAAGATGAATGTTCAACTTAGATATCAAAATATTCTATAATTACAAACAGATTCTCTTAAACCAACAAGGAAAAATATAGAGACGGTATTAAACACTTGCTGATCACAGCAGGCACATGCTTTCTTATTTCCAGCCCACACATTCCTGTTATATCAGATCAATTCTTGTAGCCTTTAATTCAAACAAAGCAGCTCCTCTACCATAATGTTGCCCTAATAATTCATTTAAAGCTCAGGTTCCACCAGAGCAAGAATTGAAATAATCTCCATAGCCCGACAGCGATGCAGGGAAATCCTGCACGTTTGTGTGGAAGTAGGACAGGGAAGAAGGGAGCCCAGCAAAAAGGGCTCATCCCCAAGACCCTCTGGCTTCCCATGCATCCCCTTTTACTCCTGACTTTGCCAACCCAGCGGTTATAAATCCCCTGCCTTTCACTGCACCAACACTGGCCCAGTCTTCTTTGGCAGATTTGTGACCTTGTTTATTAATTACTCAATCCACAGATCCAACAGATTGGATTGAAGAAGGAACTACTTGATGCAGAGGGATCTTTACTGATCCTATTCTCAGTGTCATTTTCAAAGAGGTTTTCAGATATACACACAGTTTTCTTATTCCAATTCAAAAAGCGTACTTCTGTATCCGGTTCTTTTATTTACACCCAAATGATGTTTCTGGTCTCAGACCAATTTGTTAAGGCTAAAAATAGATGAGTTAGAAAAAGCTCAATGAGCTACGCTCTGTGGTTTTTAGTGCACAAACAATTAAGTTCCTATTGAGCTTAGGAGAGATTATTTTTGTCAAGGGAAGACAGCCTGCTAGTCTTGTCCCATCTTATCATGTTCTATCACAATAGAGCTAAGAACAAAGACCACTCTTTGAGATACTTTAAGTTTTGGAAAATGTTCAACACTGCAGTAACGTATACATTTATTACTACACTTATTTTGTTGCTGTATTTATACAAAAAAAAAAAAAATCCAACTTTTTCCCCCACCCAGGATCAAACTGCTCTGTCCTCTGCCCTGAGTACATGAACCTAAACGCTTCCTCCTGAACACAGTTTAGGGCCCTCGCTGTCTATAACATTTGACTGAAGTCAACTGGCAGTGGTATAGGCGTCTAATTTTTTCAGTAACCGTATCTAATTTATGTGGAAAAACAACAAAGATTTTTATTTTTCATTGTATAGTCTCTGCTGCCATCAATTTGTCAGTAAAGTGGAATGGAGCACACAAGTTATGTCAGCTGAACTGCAGGGGTGAGGAAAGGTTGTCCTGGCTATTAGTCTGCCTATTGCACCATCCACTACACCCTTCCAGGGATGCACTGGCCTGCACCATCATTTTTGCTTCTTGTGATGCAAAAAAAACCCTTTCGTTTTCAGATCCTAGCTCATATGGAAAAACAAAGCAAAACAGAACAACTCTTTTGTTTTGAGCAGGGAAGTTTGATATTAAAAGTGATTGAAAAGGAAAAATAAGAAACCACACCGTTTGATTTGTATGGAAGTTCTTGTCTGGTTATACACCACTTCGAATGCAAATGATGGCTGAGTTTAGGTTGAAATTAAATAAGCTGAAGCCAGAGAGAGAGCAGGGGAAAAAAAAATAAAAAACACGCCTGAAGAGGAAGAGAGGGAACAAAAACATCCATTTACCATATTCTTATCAAGATGATCTGTGCACAGTCCTTGGGATTAGCCCTTAAAGTACGATCAACTTTCATTCAAAAAAACCCCACATATCCTGAAAGGCTTAATGGTAAAATATATACTTATGTATATTTTCATACAGCAGTAGCAATAGAAAGAGTGGGGAAATCATTCATATTTGTTGCAAGTAGTCCGTGTCCATTGGGATCAATAATAGTCTCATTGCCTGGTGCCTGAGCCAAAGTTGTCCTTTATTTTATTCGGCATCTCCTCCAAATCTGAGCCTCTTACTGAGCGACTAAGGAATGCAACAAAGAAATAGGTTTTGGATTGGATTTGAAGTCTAAAGTCATGTCCAACTGAGAAAAGATCTTAATTTCTTACTGTATTTATGGCCTTTTGACATTCTCCTCAGTAAAAAAGGAGCAAAGACAAAATAAGAACCGTCACAGACAAGTATCAACACTGCTCTGTTTAATATGCTTAAAACTGGTCTGTTGTCCAGGTATTTAACGATATTGTGAAATAAAAACATAGATGGGGAGTTTGGAGACTGCTAGACTAATGCAGATGAAGCACTACCTGTTTTTTTTTTTTTTTAATCTAAAGGACGACAGAGGTGCCCTGGCCGCTGAGAGCGCTTTACGAAGACCACGGGCAGCAGGGAGCGCGAGCACAGGAAACCAGAGATTCCCCCCTACTCTTC
>NW_010583086.1:188815-208755 GCF_000705375.1 Tinamus guttatus | reverse complement strand
GCAAATTCTCTGTAAAGAAATATTTCTTTGGGAAGTAAGCCAAAGAGAAAAAAACCCCAAACAAACAAACAAAACCCACAGATTTCCCCTACTTATTTTATTTTTTTTTTTCCCCCTTGAATTAGAGGCAGATTTGGCTTCTCTCGCATTCTCAGGCTTCTTAAAATTGTTTAGCCATGAGGCTGGCTTCAGGCTGGTATCTTACAGCGTTTTTTTTCTAAAGAGTTTATATTCTGATGCAGCATATTTCAGTTCAAATTACTAAAACTGGTTTCATTATTCTCATAGGACATACAGGAAGGTGCTCCTGCTTCTGACTAGCAGCTGCAGGTTAACTGATTGAGAAAAGTTTCCAAATGCTAACAAGTTTTCTCGACACTTTACTGATACATAGGTTGAAGCTGTAGAGACTAATCCATGCAATTTGATTATAATGTAAATTCACAAATTGTTTGTTACTATTTGTGGTTAATTACTGAACAGAAGCTTGAATACTTGTTCCACTAGAATTGCCTACAGACACCACAAGTGAAACCTAGTCATCACTACATCAAGACCGGTCATAATTTTTAGCTGTTATTATTGCTCTCTCAATGTAACTTGATTTTCATAAAAAGTGTCACTGTACTACCAGGCATTAGAGAAAACTATACAAGAAAAGAAAAGAAAACAATAAAAATAAAGAAAAAAGAAAAAGCACGTTACTCCCAACAGCTTGTTTATTTAACAACTCATCACCTTTCACTAATAAATGAGACAACTTATTTTGGTGAAGCAAAGCTATATACAATATTTATAACCCTACTACATATGGAATTTCAGCATACTTGCTAATAAAGAGATCTTGAGGGAATCTAAAAGCTTGCATAGTGTATTCTTGCATACCAGTGCCATCTATCTCAGAATACTGTTATCTGTATTAAGGTAAAGCCTGATATTTGCTGTCTGCCTTTCACACCAGATCAACCAAGCTTTGTCTTTATTTATCACTAATAGGTCTAAAAATTTCATATGAGAAGCCTAAATCAGGGATAATGTGGCTTGGCTCTTCGCAGTACTTTTATGGCTATGAATTTATACTTTATCTATTCTGGATATTCATTTTTATTCTGTTCTAATATTCTGCAAAAAAAAAAAAAAGATAAAATTTCTGTGAAAATACTTGTAGATACTAGGTACTATCTTTCACATGACTCTGCATAGAACTTAAATTGTAAGCTCAACACTTGATTAAATACAGTGCTTTATGTTATTTTCAGGAGTCAGAGTAGACATAAGATGTGCACAAAAAAAAAAAACACAATTCTGTTCATTTTTTAAGTCCATTAAAAAACTAATAATCCTCATAAAGCAAAACCACCATGGCAATCTTCACTTCTCTGTTGCCAACCTCTTTTAAAAAAAAACCCAATCTGAGACAATCCCGAACATTCCATCCATCCCTGCAGGCCACCGTGCCGGGCAGGCAGCACCGCTGCTGTGAGTGACGCGCAGGACACAGGGAGGAGGCAGCTCCGGCCACCACGCAGCTGCGCAGAGGCCTCGCGCCTGCCCCGTCACTGAGGGCCACCAAATGCCTTCCATTAGTCCTTCAGGTTTGCTTGGCAGAAGGGGAGATACCAGCTCTCTTTTAAAGGGGACCTTCAGAAGCATGCTGATTTGCTCCTTGCCAGACAACTTACTATTTATTAATTTCAAGTGAACAGATTTATTTCTTGTTGGAACATTTTTCAAAAAGTGTTCTTCTGCAAAAATGATTCTTTTTACTCAAGCTCCTTTAGACTGGTGTGAAATATAAAAAAGGGAGGGGGGGATTAGCAATCTTTTAACAGAGGTATTTATACCAGTAAGAGGAGGACTCCCTCAGTTTTAGGATGCTGTTGCCAGATATGACCAAATGCCATTGAACTGCTCACCATCATGTGCCCCGAGTGGTTTCAGAGGAATTTCTTCAAAAAAGTTTATGGAAAATGTTCCAAGATTTTGGGAGCTGTTCCTGGAACAGGGCAAGGCTGGAGCAAGCAAAGCCTCTGTTTTCCTGATGTGATCTTGTAGCCTTTCCTAATACTTCTTTCAAAAATTTAAAAGCATAAAACGTCTATTGTTTTAATGTTTTGAAGATGCTATGGAAATGGCAATATTTTATTGTTGCCAAAAATCTCCTGCTTTCAGGAAAATAAGAACTTTCCATTTCATGACCAGTTCATGGTCATTTTGCTAACATTTGCATGTGATTTCAATTAAGACAGCAAAAGAGTGCCTTGCAAAACAAACCTTTTGCTGTTGTTTTGACTATGAAAATATTTGTAATAGAAATGCTTTCATTCAAAGGACAATTCGTTTTTGTGAACCAGGTTACGCACATAATCATGCCCAAATCTAGCAGGAACTTAAATCTCTG
Organism: Tinamus guttatus; assembly: GCF_000705375.1. The sequence continues at coordinate 206,354 of NW_010583086.1, read as the reverse complement.
ACTTTCCATTAATTTCCACAGGAATCTGTTCAGGATTTTCCCTCTTTTCATTTGATTCTCAGGACATTTTGGATGAGCTCTTACTGCAAGCAAGGTCAGCACCGCTGAACCTGGGCTGCGGGGTAAACCTCTGTGCACTGGCACCAATTTTGGGGGTAGATGAAACATGGTGGCCTCAAGGGCCCCTTGCTCCTCACGCTGCTCCTTCCCTGGGGTGGCTCCACTTCGGGCAGACAGGCACGCTCCCAAGTCGCGCCAGGAAAACTGGAATCAGCTGTATCTGGGGAGCCGGCTTCTCTGTTCTGGGTTTTGCAATGCCCACACCAGGCTTCAAAAGAATATTTGTGCGAGTTCGCAAAGCAGATGTCGCCTTTAGTCAAAGAACGAGCACAAGCTCGTAGCCTTGGGGAGTGATTTTTAAGCAGGTAGACCAATTCTGCTCACAGTAAGATGAAACAACCGCCAGGAACCGGCATTATCATGATGTAGCGGAATTACTGCCACCATGATGAACTCGCTACGCAGACTGAGAACATTAATGTTTAAATTAAAAAACCCTAATACTGCAATTAAAGAATGACTTTACTGGTTGAGAGAGCCAGAATCAAAGAGCCACTTAGATTTTTCAGGTGGCTTTGCCGAGTGGGACCACCCTGTAGAACAGGCAAGATGGGCAATGCACAAAGAATGGCAGTATGTGGAGAAGTTCAAAAAATATATCAGTTATGTGCCTGAATTTCCTCCCGTAGTCATAATATATACAAAATGAGGAAGTATTATTTCATCCATTTTTGAAAAGAGCTTTGAAGATGTTAAATGGAGATTCAAAGGCAAGAGAAAAGCTGATTTTCTAGAGGGAATTTCCCAGTCTTTTGCTCACACTTTCTCAAACTAATCTCTTCTTACAAGGAATATTTCTGACTGAGAGTTAGACTGAGAAAATTACTTCTATGAGTGTTTGTTACCTGGAGATATAATCAGCTAAAACATCCGGAAATTTTCAGTTGTTTTTCAAGTATAAAATTCTCTCCAGTTCAACTCTGAAAGTGTGGTATAAATAACTGGTTGCATCCTGATCTCTCTAAAAAGCTTAATGAAAATTGGATGGCTTTATGTAGACTTTTGTTTTTTGCACAGGACACATCTTTGGGTTTGCCTTTTGCAGCATCAGTTTATACTTGCGGGAACAACAGAGCCCGATCAGATAACATGGTCCCACCACAAGGCCAGATCGCACTGACGGACGCAGACGGCATGTGTGAGTGTGGGCCTGAGGGGATGCAGACAGGGAATACCACAGTGTACAGCAGGGGCTGTTTTCCCAAATTTTTTTGTTGTCGGAGATGCGTGTGCACAATAAACTGCTCCCAAATCTACCCAAGGCCTGAGGGTGATGGGGTGCAACACCCCAAGGCAGCAGCAAGGCGCAGTGTGCCTCGCTCCACACCTCATCTCCCTGCCCTTGTTTGCCTGAGAAAAGCCCAAGAGCTGGGAACTTAGGGCAGTTTAGGAATGAGCTCGCCACCCCCAGGTAAAGTCCTCATCTTTAATTAGCTAAGTCCCTTCTAAGGGCTTAAGGGCTTCTAGAACAGAAAATACAAGGCACACCAGGATATTCAGCAGGTTTAAATCAGTTTGCTCTTTTGCAGCACAAATTACTAAAAGTCATTCTCAGATCACCTTGTCTGAGAGTGACAGACGTCACACAGAGCCTTTGGCAGAGAAATACTGAAGTATTTCTGAAGTACTGAGATATTAAGTGCAAGGGAAGATGACTTTTCAAGCTTATATTTCAAGAAATTAGGAAACTAGGATTATACCTTTTGGGGGTAGATAATACTATCCAGCCTGATTATTAAAAGACAGTATATTCCTTGGAAAAAATAATAAAAGGTACATAAATAGTAATTTGTACAACTAAAAAGAAAAAAAAAAGGTATATAAACCCAGAAAACTAATGAGAAATCTTTAAATAATTTACTACATAACTGAAAAATAACGAATACAAAAACTTTACCACACACCTTTGACATGCAAGTGCTAGGCTAAAATCACGTACAACGTACGGCCACGGCCTAGCTTCATAGCAGCACGCTCTGCTGCGGCGGCCAGGCCGAGTAACGGGTGTGCAGGGCCGACCGAAACCCAGGCCCCAAGGGCTTCCCACCCAGAATGAAACAGGAACTTCTCTGCTGACATCTGTTTGCAAGAAAAGTTTGTATCATTACGCTTCGTCCAGGAAAGTCAGATTATAAATGTCCTGTTATCAGCTAACATTCTAGCAACAGATTAACATCCTCAAAACATCAAATCTAAAATTCTACTATCTAGTATTTTTCTATGTTAACTATAATTTTTAAGAGGAAACAAACACAGTATCTAGGATTATACAGAAAAGATACATCTTCATTTCTTAAAACCATCATACCTAACAGGTTCGAGTTCTTCCTGAAGGTCAGTATCTCCCACCATGAGCAAGCTAGTTTTGAGGAGTTTCAAATACAGTTGTCTTTGCAGGATGAAGTACTCTGAATTTATGTAGTTGCAGGCTCATTAAAGCCTTGCTTAATTACAAAGCCTGAGGAACACAAGCTTTCACTTTGTTGTGGCTCTAAAATGAAGTATTGGGTTTCCTTACCAACCCCTGCCCCAAAATATATTTTTTGATAATATGTCCGACTAAGGTGCCCTGTTGTGCAAGAGTGAATCCATGGAAAATAGTCTGAACCTACATCTTCTCCTAGTGTCTGCTCAACATAGCAAGAATCCTAAACTCCTGCCTGTTAAGTGACTTTCCATGTAGAGCTGAAGGAAAGTATTATTTATTCTAACTACTCTTTACAGATGCTTTCTTTGTGGTTTCACAGCCTGGTCATAAAGCTAACTTTTAAAAATGTATTATTTTATTTTTACAGCTGCTTACTTGGGACAGTCTCCTGTCTGGCATTTGTTTACGATGTTTTTGTAAACAGAAGGCAATTTAAGATTTGGAAACATGGTTTTTTTTCCTGTTTGGAGGGACCAGGTATGTTTTCATGCAAGCAGTCTCCAGGTAACCCTGCCAAACTGAGCTGGAGACCATGGGACCCAAGGGCAAGGATCAGAAACGGCACTGTTTGCATTGCAGCACGATCTCACATGTTTACTCAAGTCTCTTTGATGTTGGGTAGAATCATAATTCGACTTTGAAAGATAAAAACTGTGAAGCAGCAATTAACTCTCTTCAATAAGTAAAATTTAAGTAAAAGAAAATTAACTGTTTTAGTACTGAGTGTGGGAAAAAAAACATGACATTTTATTAATAGAAGTACAGAGTATGATTTGATATGCTGGCTGCCATGCACAAGTCAGACAACAAGCACCAAAAGACTTAAAGAAAAAAAAAGTTTATCAAAAAAATAATTTGAAAATCTTTATTTACTTTGATTTTAGAGCCTTTAGAGTTGAATTATGTTTCCAAGTTTTCATCTCTCTTGCTGTAGCAACTAGGAATATGGGCCTGGTTCTCAAAGAATTTTAGGAATGGGGCCTTTCCCCATTTGGATTGCTCTTCATATAGATAAATATGACCAACAAACCACATGTAGTCTAGCCACCTTAGGAAGTACAGACAAGCAAGAGAGGGAGTATGAACGAGTGGCCAGGATTTGTGACACGTGGGTCAACTGATTGAGCCTCACACCTACCGTCACTCCAGTTTGCCTCCTGTCTACAGGACCAGACACCACAGGACTGTATTAGCTACCAGCTCTGCCCAAAAAGCTGGGTCCTGCCATGGAGAGAGGCCTGGTGTTTCCTACAAGAGCTGGGGGCTGCGCGAGCTCCCCGGCACCAGTGCTGTGGCAGCCTCCAGGGTGCAAGCGTGATGCCTCCAAAAAAGCACCGGAGCTGGCGCTTCTGCCAATGCACACTAAAAAGAGCAGCACTAATATGAAAAGGTTTGATGTTTCTCCCAAAGTGTTACAAAATACCCAGGGGAAAAAAAAAAATCCACTTAATGGTGACATCTGAAGGTGCCAAGCACAGTTGGCTCTTGTTATGATCCTTTACAGCTATGGGCATTAGTGGAGCTGGATTGTAGTAAAGCTCATAAGAAAAACTCAGCTGAGCTTTTCTCAGCTGCTGTGAAATTCAGCACTCCCTTTTCCACTTCCTTTACAGAGCACTTTCTGCAAATATTTGGCTTTGGTTCCCCCCTTTGTGTGGATTTAAATGGCTTCGAAGCCTTAGAGCAGGGCTCGTTTGGAGCGGACATGTTCCCCAGCGCTGCCGTTGAACCTGGCCAGACAGACCCTGCAAGCAGGCTCAGAAACAAAGGTGCAAATTAACTCAGTCTCCCCCTAAAAGGTAATTGATTTTAATACCCTTCCAGAAAATCTGAGCTGATGAAAGAATGTATAACAACATAGAAAGACCAGCAAGATATGCATATTTGAGGACAGACAGACATAATACACAGATACACACACATCCCACACTGCTGACACAGGCAAACACATCTTCACTACTGTTCAAGATATATCTGTGAACATCACATACAGAGTATTTATACTACATGGTAAATGCATTACAGGGCTCCACAGTTTCATTTATACTGCATGCTAAATGCCTAGGATAATCTTGTCTTTTTAAAAGTGGGGCTGTAGTAAGAGTTGTGTTGTCAGGGATTCCCCACAGTAATTCCTCCTAAGTCTTCCTCATAGTATGTTCTAAATCACTGACAGAGGAAAGAAAGTGGCAAGTTGGTGGAGACCAGTTCTAAGGATTTGGGAGAGCTGTTATGATAATGCTGTGGAGAAGACCCAGAGACTTAACTCTTCCTTAATTTGGGGTTGCTTGTTTGTTTTAAAAGCAAGTATGACGTACAAGGGGGAATGAATCTGAGATTTACCAAGAACAGTCATACACATTCACACGAGATGTCTTGAAAAAGTCACCTATAAAGTAATTATGGGATTCTTTCTTTGCTCTTCTCTTTAGTCTGTTACAAGATGTTCAATGCTAGAAATTTGCTTTGGGAAGTTGAAGAGATGCCAATATTCTTAGGTAATCCTATGGTTTTCCTTTAAGAGAACCTCTCCCACCCATTTAACCTCTGAACAAGTTAGTAATTAGTGAAGAAACAGGTCTTCTTTTAAACCAAAGAAGGGAAAAATAAAGTAAAATAATATTTATTTTTATATCATAAAATATGCAAGAAACTCCAAAACAGTAAAGTGTACTATATCAGGCCTCATTTTTGTGTCTCCCTTTTAACCATTAACCATCTGCATTTCACTGTCTACATGACACCTTCACACTTTGCACTACATCTGGAGTACTTCATTTGTAAAACACCCTTCTTTACGAAATCAAGAATGTCAAAAAACACATTGCAATGCAGCACTAAATGCAAGAAAGACATTTTGCATAGTCATATGAAACAGCTTTAGTTGTATGAAAAATGTTCTATAAACGTCTTTGTGTCCGTATGCACAGCCACAAGTCACAGCCAGACCACCCTGTCTTGGAGGAGGACCTTGGCCGCCCTCTGAAGAGCCCAACTGGTGAATAGTACAAACTTAATTTCTATTTTCCTCTACCTGGATCAATCATTCTGAACATATTTCCCTTTCATCTTATAGTCACCTTTTGTGCTTTCATCCAGATATAACTTCAAACAATGTCTTCCACCAGGGATTTTTTCTTTTCCTTTTCAGTGTAGAGAAATAAGTTAAATGTGAGAGGGGAGAGCAAAAAAAAAAAAAAAAAAGGGTCTGAGGCAAATCAATGATGCTGAGGTTAGTGGCTTTTAAAAACAAAACCCCTGTAGTACAGATATTAGTGGGTAATGATAACTTGACAGTTTATTTCCAGTCCCCATAGTAACTAAGTACCATGGCAACAAACCTAAACAAACATAAATATTATCTATCCTTCTGGTCTCAAATTTTTCACATTCAATGCTGCCCAAATAAACAGCTATAGTAGTTCTCCAATGATTGCTCACAAAGATACACTACAGTAAATAGATTTTCAGTGTGCCTACCCAAATACGCAAGCAATTGCAATGCTTAATGAACAATATGAACCATATGTAATTATAGACACATAATTGCTTTTGTTTAGCAATATAGGTACATGTAAAAGCAGCGTATGTCACAAACAGCATTCTTGACAGGCAGGTTTGATGAACTCACTGGCATGGCATATCAATTTGCCTGACAGTCTTAAAAACTAGAGCTATTTTCCATGTTCATAATACCTGTCAAAAGCATATTATGTGATTAACTTATGATTGTGAGGAAAATAGATGCTTTTAAAAGTGGTTATTCTAAAGGAATTTGTCTCTGAGTTTGTGTAGACCCTCGGCTCTTTTCTCCTTGATCTGTTTCACAAAGACATGCACTTATTCTATAATCTACCTGCAGTTCAATTTTTGTTCGGCAGTTTAATTATGTCAAATCTTAATATTCTAATACAAATATACATTTCTTTTGTCTGGCAGCTGAGATTTCCAGTACATACCTCCTACAGGCTATGAAAGCAGAACAAACTCCTCCTAACATCACACCCAGTGAAGGAGATGGTTCCCAGCCTGCACAAAGGGGCCTGCTGGAAAAGGCTATCCAAGGAATGCAGGTCCAGACGGGTGAACCTGGGAGGGAGAGTGCAGCTTCGCAGGGCTCTCTATTTTTGCACAACCAAAAGCAACTTTGAAGAGCCTTTCATTCGGCAAAGGAAGCTATTCCTGAACTGCTGATGGGGAAGCCAGTTGATGTCCTAGGGGGATGCTTGCATTGCTTCTATCTTTGTGTATTAAAGTCTTGGAAACTGAAAGTTCTGATTTTTGTTTCAGACCTTTTCTCTCACACAATAGGTACCTACAGCCATCTGCTCTTTGGTGATGTTCACAGATCCATCAGACTGAGATTAGATCTGGAGCAGCAGAATTTCTCAGTAGCAAATCCCATCCCACAGGGATAAAACTGAGGTTTTTAATCTGCCTGTATTTGAAGCCTTATGATCAGTTACTTGAGCAACACAATTTGGACTGCACTTGGTTTTGCCTTAGTTTTCCTGTTTGTTTTTATTACCACTTGTTTTTGTTGCTTTTTGTTATCTAGCAACCCAAGACAACTTCAGTGTCCAAGGTTTAGCATTTTCTCCTCTCAAATACAGACTAATAGGTGCAAATGTAAAATCCTAAAAAGAGACAGTTAACATCTGATCCCATTTGAATCACTCGACCTTTTTTTTCCTTTAATTCAGTAACTCCAAAATGATTTTTGAGAGCCATAGCTACCATCTCCAAATATTTGGTTGAAAGATTCATGTCTTTGATTTGTCTGTGATATAATTCCCTGGATTCTGGAGTACACGTGTATCCTGGAGACAATAATCTGAAGAACACAGAAATAAATTGAAATTTTTATCAAGTTGTTTGAAAATAAACCAGAAGATATGACAGAGACAGGTAAAGAAGTTTGTGCTCCCTGAGTTTATCTTTCAGAGTCTTAAAGAATAAAGTTGTCATCACAAATATCTTTAAATATCTGTATTCACAGTTTGGAAGAATTTTTGCTGTTGAACAAGACATTGCAAAAGATAAGTTAAAAGTAGCTGCTTTCATTTTTCATTGCAAAAGATAAGTTAAAAGTAGCTTCATTTTCTAAGTTAGAAGCAATCTGCATTTCACAAAACTTACATAAATAATTTTATTACATTCTAATGTACTGTCCCATTAGTGAAGCACACCCAGTTTTGGCAATTTTACTATAACTAAGTTGCTATTAAAACAATAGAACCAAAGCCCCAGTCTAAAATCAGTGTTAACTGAAGCTAGCAGACAACACTAACTACAGCAGCTACTGCTCAATTTTGCAATTTCCTAACCAAATTCATCTTGTTTTGAGGTCTTCATCTTGTTTATAGCCAGCAAAAAGCAGGCCTACTAGTGAAAAATATTCCCAGCCAGACTGTGTGGCTCCCAAAAATCATTAACAATCCTTAGGAATAATAATAAGTGAGAAACTTGAAATTCACAAATTGTACTCAATTAAAAAGTTTGGGCATTTTTGGTCTCCTCGTTAGAGTTCAGACAAGGAGGGCAGGCTTCCTTGTCTACCACTGCTTTCGTTAACCATGGATTTACACCCACCGGCAGGAAGCCTGAGCCCCGGGAAGCACGAGGAGGAAGCTGCTTCCCCCCGCGCCGTGGGGGCACCCGCTCGGCTCCCTGCCGGGATCGCTCTTACTGCGCCATTTCTTCCTGTTCCCAGAACGGGGACAAATAACTGATGACAAACATTCATTATTCATCATTCACTGTGGCATCATTGTATTATAATCTGCTTTAGAAGGGTTTTGGAGAGGATTCACCAACATTGAGATGTGATGCGTCGGTGGTTTCTCTTTTTTTGTACTAGCATTACCACAAGTGGCTTTCTCTGTACATCCACTAACTGCTGAACTGAAAGAATGGGAGCTCTCACCCACCTGAAACTGAACATAAAATAGCTGCTATTAGTGGGAGTGTCATGCAGTCAAACTTATTTCAGCAGACGAGGCACAAGGCAGTACTGTAACGTCTGACCCCACAGAGAAATATATTGCTACAGCAAATACAGAGGGTCTGGAAGAGCAGCAACCACAGGGTTTGCACCATCGCCTCCTCCCTTCTGCGGGGAGGGACCTGTAGTCAAGGAAAAAGTTGAGGCTCCTGGATATTGTGATAGACTGGAAAAAAAATGGCCACTTTAATATAAAGTGAGCTAAAGGCAACGCTGGAAACTTTGACCCTTGTGGAGTTTTTTGTTCTTAATGGTTATGGAATTTGGTTTACACTGGTAAAAATTTATTCCTGTTGATTACTGCTTTGGTGATTGGTGCTGCTGGAAAGGGGCAAAAAGGAACATCTGTGGTGTCCTTGCAGGAGGTGCCAAGATGACAGTAAGCTCTGCCTCAGAGCAGCCGTGCAGGGCTGAAAAAGCTAAAGCAGAAGCACAGAGAAGGACAACGATTTGCCTAAGGTGATTTGCCAAACATATGTCCTTGCAAACAGTAAAAGATAGGACAAAAAACATTAGCTCTGATACTGGCTCTCACTGCTGCTCATCCAGCAGCCACGTGTTGACATTTACATGTCTGCTACTCAACTGAAGGCAAAGGAAAAGTCATTTTAATGATTGTGAGGCAAACGCTCCCACTCAGGTAGTTGCCTCATCTCATCCTGGCACAACACCCACTTATCACATCAATAAACACTGAAGAACGGAGCAGTAGATGCAGCTGAACATATTCACGTATACTAGAAACCTTCAGCTTTTCTGTTTTGTTGTATTTTACGTCACTGCAATAACCTACCTCCCTGCTGGGCTTTGATTACAGCTTTAGCTAATTATATTAGTCAAGACATTTTGTCATACAGTGAATCAGATCCTCAACCGATTTAAATGAATGCAGCTGCACTGATGTTAGTGGAGATTTGCCCTTTATTTTTATTCTTTTAACCAATCATTCATTATCTCCCCAAAAGTAAAAATACAAACTGCCATACACTAAAATTCAATTTTTAAAGCAAAGGGACATGCCTTTAGAAGCTCCTTCCCATTTATTTCCAAGAACGCAGAGAACTCCATTTGCACTTTAGAAAGCACAAAAAAAAGCAAGCTGGCTAGCAAGGAAAAGAGGAGCTTGCCTTCAGTACACTCTCCTAATCTCTCTTTCCCATAGAAATAAAACTTCAAGATTATTGCCACATGCAGAACTACTACACATATTCAAGAAATCGGTAAGGATGTAAAGGCTACTGGATCACTGTTCTTATCTACAGAATAAAAAGAATCCAGAATATAGAGCCCTGCCTCACAGCTACCCTCAAAACCAGGATTTATCTTTGTCATACAGGAAAACCCATAAAAATATTGTTTTTGTTTAATTTTCTTGTTTGCTTTGTTGTCAGTTCTGCTTGAACTAGAAATGGTCATAATCTTTGATATGCCAAAAGATTCCCAAACCTAATGAATAAATGCAGCTAGAAGCAGGCTAGCTTTGAAAGGCTCCAGTGTTCTCCAGCTATTGGTGTTTGGGGCACTGGATTTACTTTTTCCAATGCTGCGGCATGAGATAAAAGCAGATGACTTTACTCAGCTAGCTATAGCTTCTCCCAATCTTTTCACACAGACAACTGTAGAAATTCCTTAGCTATCAGCATGTAAACATTCAAATTCTTTTTGGCAACATTAACCAAGTTAAATTTCAGTCGCTGCTGTTCTGTCTCATCGCTGAGGCTTCAAGCAGCATCTTTGCAGACACTCGTTTTTTGTGGTCTTAAGGTTTCCAAAACCAGCCAAGCAGAGCACGGGTGTCCCCGCTCACTGGTGTGCAAGGAAGGGGCCCTTCTGCCTGGGCCGGCTCTGGGTACCCTTGCTAGATGCACACAAACATTGTGAGGTATTCAGGCAATGCAGTGTGGTTTGTCTCCTTTGCCTGCCCCGTTTGTGTATCCTGAACGCAACATCCTCTCTCGGCCATGACAAAAACCCTTAATGACAACCCATAATCATCCGTGCCTTTGGTGTCTTTCTCCTTTACGCAAAATAACTAATCCTTTCTGCTACATCTAAACAGAAAAATCTTCCCTCCAGTGTTTGCCTCAGCAGAATCTGTGACATTCTGGCACTCAGATCCTGCTGAGAAAGCCCACGTTTGAGAACACTATTCTTTTTTAAATGGTGATTTTACTGATTTTTTTCACCGTAAACACAGATGATTTTGAACAGTTCAGTGTTCCACAATGGCCTGATTGTGCAACTCTAATTTTAACAGGATTATTCATGCAAGTGCTCTCCATATTACGCAACAATTGCATAAGCACTGCCTGAATATTGCCTTAGGTCACAGCTCAAGACTCCCCAACTCTCATCCTCCCACCCTCTTAGAAGCCTTCATGCTACATGTGGCTGTAGTAAAAATTCTCTCCACTAAGTACTGAAGCTAATAAGCCATTAAATTTGGATTCTCTCAGCTTTCTAATGCACTTTTAAACATTTGAGTTTTAGGGATTGATTGATGGTCTGCTTCTGTTTTTTTTTTTCTTTTTTTCTTTACTGAAAATAACAGAAATGGACAAAACCCCCACAAAGCTCCTTCTTGCAAGTGAAACAGTTTTGTTTTACAGCAAGCACAAATGGAGCCACAGCTGTTCAAATGGATTTCTAGGTTTTGCCACTAAAACAAAGATAAAAGCAAGGTGGTCTTTGCTGCCGTCTCTTCCCTTCTCACTCTTTTTCTTTTTTTTTAGTCACTGCTCTAATCATTTTACTACTCTTTAATAATTACATTGTTTCTGGGTGGTCAAAAGGTGCATAACAATACTCAGCATTTGGAAAGTGCACTGCTCTGGAGGGACCAGGGCTCATCATCCATACTAGCAACACTAGTAAAATTAGAGACCATCTGGTCTATTTACCTGCTCATAGAGAAGCAACAGTCCCCAGGCCAGCTGGAGCTGGGTTTGCCAGCATTTTGTAAGTCCCCAAAGCTGAGATTAATGACCAGATGTTAGTGGAGGCTCAGCATCACCACTGCTACTTCACACTCCCTACACCTTTTTGTCACAGTTTCAGTTGCCTTTAGGTGCACAGAGCATAGAAAATACGGCCTAAGATGCTTCTCGAGCCCTGTTTAGAGTCTTCCTAGAATAAGCTGATTTTGCATTGCAGTGGGAAAGGGATGGACTGCATCCATGAAAACGTCTGCAAAAGTAAATCAACTGTGAATCTCAAATATACTTGGTACTTTGAGAGTTGCATGTTTAAAAAGTGATAAGTATTCAAATAGGGTGTTATCTTGGGCTCTACCTGTACTAACAAATTTTCAGGTTTCCTTTAAATATCAGTAGTGCATATCTAGATGCTCCAATTCTTTACCTCTCTGAACTAGTGAAATGCAGAGCATTTTGGTGTATACAGTGACTGTTTGCTGGCTCAGTGGCCCAGATTCCTTCGAGACAATATTATCAAATATAGCACAGCACTGGGCAAGCACACGATGAGTGCTGCACATACAAGCTACTGAAATACTGGCCTTGCACTGACATCCAGGCAAGGGCTCAGGAAAAACAGGTTATTTACAGGTTCTCTAGGCATTACTAGGTACTACAGATCTGCCCTATAGACCTTTGTTCAGAAACTAATCTTTGAAAAACTGGAGACTTCAAACATCCAGGAATGTTAATTGGACCTCTTTGCAGGGCACCAAACACCAAACACAACTTTCAGGTTTCTTGGGGCTTCCCAGAAGGAGATTCAGAATATGCAAAACAGCCTCCTGTTTGCCTGTGACACTCTTGTCTCACAAAATTTACCAGCCATCAAAATGGCTGTTTTGGCATCAAAATGGCAGTTTCAGCTCTTGTGACTACTTCTCTGAATTCTTTTAGGAAATCCAAATGGGGAGGGAAGCAGCAGTGCTAGGGACTCCTCAAGTCAGACGGGTTGACAGGATGAATTAGCTGGAAGGCATCGTCAGTATTCACTTAGTCCTGCCTCTTAGCTTCAAAGTAAGATCAGGACACTCGGGGCCCTGTCCCATCTGGTCTGGAAAATCACTGGGATGCAGATTCCACAAACTCCCTGTTCCAGGGCTTAAATACTCTCATTATGTTATTTTTGCTTACATTGTTAGAGTTGGGGCAAAACATCCACTTCTTGCTTGTCCAAAGACCAGTTACTACATAGTAAAGGCAGTTGCATCGGTTAGGCACGATTTCCCCTTGATAAATCTATGCTGTCTTTTCCCAATCATTAGGGCCTGGATGAAAATAAACATGGAAGACAAAATGGTGCAGGCTGCAGTGCAGAGACTTGTAATTTCTGACCATGGAAAGAAGGGTAAAGACAACAAATGCAATATATGAAGTTACAAGTGAATCAGAGTCCTTCAAAGTCACTCAAGATATTCATATTCTAGCAAACTGCCAGTATGTGTGCGTACCTTTTTGTACACACAGAATGGAGATGATCATATATTTTCTTTAGCAATCACTTTTTGTTAGAGAAGTACACTCTCAGTCTCAAAAATTTCTATCCTAATATAAACCAGAGCATATCAGTAAATGCCAACAGAAAAGCCTCCTTCTCTGCAGTTCAATTGCTTCCAAATGTGTATAGTCTATCTGAAGGTATCCAGGGCATCTCAGCACCTCCCCATTTGGTAGTTCTTAAGCAAGGATAACATGAAATGCTGGCAGCCACATCAATTTAACAGGGAAAATGCATTAGCAGCCCCAAAGCAGCCTGTCCGTGTTTTAGTCTTGACTTTATTCCCTTCGCAATGCTTGCAGCTTCCTTTGCTCAGGCACACTTCCTGCTAGATTAAGAGAGAAATTTCATAAACTAGCCAGTAACTAAGCAAACTGCAAAGTATTCCACTTATCAAGTCATACTACCCTTTTCTCATCATAACTGAGCTGGTATGCCCTTCAATACACTGAAGCTGATGCTTGTTCCTACCTCAGGATTGAGCTACAGCTCCACAGGATCAGCAATGGGTGATCCCACTGACATCAGGAGGGTTTGGACGACCCTGCTCCTACTCAAGTAGTCATTTATTTAAGTTACTTCTCAGGAGGGTTTGGACGACCCTGCTCCTCTCAAGGAACCTACTCAAGTAGTCATTTAAGTTACTTATTTACATGCACCACAGGATTCAGGCACACCAAGACTGTTTAAAAGTTATAGATCTTCTAACACAGAATTACAAAAAATGTTCAGCTGGCTAAAACATGCAGGGACACACACACAGAAGGCAATCTGTAATAGGGTAGATTAATGGCCTCTTCCCAGTCTTCCTGCCCTACTCAAAGAAACAGATCTTGCCCCTCGTAAGAGAGGTTCCCTCAGTCTCTGCATGTTAAGAGACTCTTAAAGGTATTTTCTTCTCCTGTTGGTCTCACCTCTCTTGAAACGCCCTCCAGTCTGTCAAAAGTTTTTAGGAGACTTCAGCGATGGAAAAATAAACAAAAAACACCTAAAAAATAAACAAAAACCCACATACACTAAGCTGGTAAGGGGAAGGAGAACCACAAGACAGACAAGAAAATGAAAAAAACAATACATAACTGTAATGTGTTCTCAAGCCACAGTGGCCCTAGCTCTCAAACAGGTTTCATTAGACTTTGATCAGCTGAATAAGTCCCGTGAATATGGGAAGCACTTTGGTAATCGCAAAGTATCTTGTGACATTTGTATAAGGAAGTTCCTTTCTCAGAAATTTCTTGCCACCTCTAAGTTTCTTACTTTCCTCCATAAGCCACATAAATAAAACTAAAATAATCCTTGTCAGCTTATAGGTTGCAAGAAGAAGAAGAAGAAGAAAAAAAACAAACCTACATCCATCTAATTTAAGATCTATTCCATTAGTTCTAACAATTGCTTTGTCTTTTATGTATGTATTGCACTGTATTTATATTAAATTCATTCCAGTGTATGAAATGAATTCATGAGACATGTAGTGAATGGCTATGTTTTGCTCCTAAATTTAATTAAGACTCGATCAGATAGGAGGTTGCACCTTCCACACAAATAACCACTGACCAGCAAACTGATTTATGAATATAAATGCCTCTTTCTACCAAAGGTGTTGTTTCTGCAAAGTATTGCTGTTGTCTGTGCAACCAGTTAATAAATAGGCTGGTAGATCTTATCTCCACTTTATGCACATACAAGATTACTGTCATATATTCGTATTTGTAGCAAAACCACAGATGCAAGTCATGGAAAAGTTTATACCTGAAGGAAATGATTTAACAAGAAGTGAGAAGATTCAGATTGGAAAAAGTTTTCAGGAATAACTAAATACTTTGGAAGAAGTGGAGGAGTAATCTTACAAGGACCCTTCATTTCTTTTGTCAAAACTGAATTTACAACCTATACCCAGTAATTTCTAAGCAGCATCCATTGTAAAACTTGTGATTTGTAATAAATATTTGTAACTTGTGCCTTAGCGTTCAAGCATTCCATGAACCTAGTAAATGCTTGGTCACTAAGAGGATGGACTTTAAAAATTGAACCATATACAGAAAATGAAATAAAAAAGCTTTTACTTTTAATGGAATACCCTTCTACCAATTATATGAGTGAGGTCAGAATATAATGGGATAAAACCCTAGATAGGCAGGCAAGAATAAAATTTGACCATCAGGATAACAGTTACATACTTCAATTTAACAAAACATAATGAACGCTTAAAGTCTAATTCTGACCTTCTTGGGGTTTAAGCACCCTTGACTTCAACCCACAGTGTCTGGCTTCTAGGATCCTTTTTACCTTTATGCACACAGATGGTTTTCACTCCTGGATGTGCAGTGACATGCTGCAGTTGCTACTTGAAGCATTAGGTGTGGGTTATTGAACTACACTGGAATCCCAATTTTCTGTTGCAGCTTACTCAGAACAGAGTTTGCCCTCTCGTGTGTGCCAGGCATTTTCCTCTGTTCATGCAATGATTGATATTCAACTCAAATATCTTACTCAGTGGAAAAACTTGGGAAGTCTCTTACCAAAAAGAGAAAAAAAATCTGGATATGCTCCAGAAAATACATTATCATTTTTTTTCTGTTCAGGAGGACCTTTTCCTCTTCCTTACTGACACTGTTGCAGATCTTTACTGTTGCGCTGTTTAGCATCTCCAAAATAAGCCTCTAAACTTTTGTAATTTTATGCCACAGAAGAGATTTCTTCTTTTTTTCTTTTTGTGATGTTGGAATGAATTGGTTTCAAGTTGAAACATTTCAAATTCATTGCCATTCACATTTTCTTGACCCTAAACAAGCAAAAAGAAAAAAAAAAGGAAAAAAAAAAGAAAAAAAAAAGAAAAAAAAAGAAAAAAAAAGAAAAAAAAAAGAAAAAAAAAAGAAAAAAAAAAGAAAAAAAAAAAAAAAAAAAAAAAACCCGTTTCCAGTTCATACTCCTGCAAAGGGAGAACAAGGAGCCTCGTTGGTTTACAAAGCTCTCCCTCCTTGCTCGATAGGGATGAGGAATAGTTTCTTGGGATTTGTTACAAGTACTTTACAAGGATCTGTTAATTATCTAAATTTATATTTGCTTCATCTTCATTTTCTGTGGACTGTAGCATATTAATTCCACGCCGACTCCTTAAAAGTGGGTATTAAGACCACAATTGAGTTTCAAACCAATTCAAGTCAACTTTACACAGAACATGCACACCAGTTGCATAGCACCACAGAGCAGACTTTATGTGAAGGAAAGATGAGCCCAATGACAGAAAGAAAACTATTAATCCAATAGTGTACATTTCTTTTAGAGTAAAATGTTAATATTTGTCCACAATAACTGCCTAAGGAAAGACTTCTCTAATAAGTACAAATCTTGTTGATTTTCACTAAGATCTATGTGTATAGCTCCCTAGGGTGTTTTGGAAATTATTCATTTCAGTGCCAATAAAATAAATAATATAAATTCTGATGGGAGTTTGGTGCATTTCCTGTTAGCCTGCATAACAAGCTGGGAGTTTGTTTAAAGGGGTACTGAGCTTAATGGAAAGTTACACAGATCAGACTTGTACTCCCACCATCCAGACATTACAGTACCACAGAAGGCAAGCAGCCGTGTCAGCAAGTTTTTTGGTATTAATCTACCTCTGAGAAAAATTATTGCATTGCAGGACACCAGAGACAGCTGTGAATGTTTTCCTTCATATGAGGTAAGGACAACTGAGGAAAATGGATGAGATTTTTCTTCATTTCTGTCAAAGTCCATACACAAAGAAAACATTTCATGTCTGAACAGGGTATGAAGCAACCTGTCTAAAATAAACAAGTCTGGTTTTAAAAAAAAGAGTCAGGAATGAGATGGCAAGGACTGCTGCTACCATCTATATGAAGTGATTCCACAGAGTGGGTAAGGTACATTTGAAATGACAGGAAAAGATAAATATAGCTGTATGCTACCAGCTTCCACTGATTCACAGAATATCAAATCTGAGTGCAATCTGAGTCTTCTGCTGCTGCAGTTGCTCTTAAACAAACCCTTCTGTGACCAAATGTTTAGAGAAAGTGCTGGGAAAATGTACAATTCTCCTTATGAATAACACACTTGTTTTTCAGCCTTGGTGATCTCAATTAAAATTCCTCTCTCGTGAATGAGTTAATTGTTTTAACTTTCATGTCAAAATAAAGAAAAAAAAAAAAGGTGTCTTAAGCTTTTTAAGGGAAGAAACCCTTAATTCAGGGTTAATGGAAATTACATACACACAGATCAATTCCCCTCACACATCAAAAGGACATGGGATTCCAAAATAGGCCGTCTAGGTATACTTAATACTTTGCTGCATAGTTTTTACTGCTATTAAATACAGGGCTCCCTCTTGACACCAGTGTTTGTTATAGCTGGACTTTGCACTGTGACTGTGCCAAAGATTTTGCTCATTTTCAACAGCAGTGAATACCCAAATGCCAGCAGCTGTAAGGGGAGGCTTTGCAGCTCCAAAGCAGCCCATAGACACAAAATGCCTCTTTGGAGGAGCTCTCATCTAG
>NW_010583086.1:126741-188787 GCF_000705375.1 Tinamus guttatus | reverse complement strand
CTGCTGTACCTGTCTGTACCACATGCCTACATGAGCTCTACGAGAGAAACAAGCCTGGAAACTCGCTGTAGCACCATTATTAATATTAACGTGTAAGTTTAGTATTTTATGGGCCATATCAGAAATCTCTGTGAAGGAGTTAAATTTCAGCTCATAAGTAGTTTCTAGATTGCACTAGATGGTTTCTTAGGCACTTGAAACCCCACGTTTTAGCCTGGAGTTCAGGAAACCAAAAAGATGACTAGATTAAAACTTGGAAGCATCTATAGAGGTAAAAGGCTCTCTGAGCATGAAAAAAAAAAATCAACTGAAAGATACTAGGACAGTCTTTTTTTGTGCTCCTATAGCACACATTCCCCACAGAGGCAGCAAAAATGAAGGTGCTGAAAGAGAAGCCATGGGGGGAGGGGGGGCAATAAATAAATCTAAGCCTCAGACAAACCCCAATGATATCAATGACTAAATGGAAAATGATGCTACTGTTTTAAGCTACTTCTCTAAGTAGCAGGCCACAAAAAAGCTCAATCCTTATTTCCACATTGGTGTGCACAGAGTGACAGTGGCTTCGTACAGGAGTTGTTCTGAGCCTGCAAAGAAGGGTGTTTAAGGTGTTCAAAATGGCACAAAAATTTGAGGACACAATTCAAATCTGGGGAACTTGACAAGGATCAAAGAATCCCCAAATTGTCAAAGAATCTATAGAGAAGTTGTTCTGTGACCTCAGAGCTACCCACATCTGGTTTCCACAGTCCTTGAATCTCTCGGTTGTTCGACTTTTTGGTTTAATGTCACAGCATCGATAGCTCACTCTTAGTAGGCACCCAACCATTAATTAGAAAAAAAACGTTCTATTGCTCCATGTATGAAAATTAATAATTCACACAAGAAGCTTTGCCTGAGAAGTAGATTCAGTGATGTCCAAAATGGCAAAAACACAATTTCCATCTCCCTCTCCTGCCAGCATTAAATATTCATAAAATGCTGGACTGTGGGTTTTCAATGTTTGTTAAGGTTCCTTTTATTACCTCTTCCATTCAGTGAACATACTAACAGGATCTCTGCTTTCTTTCATGACATTAGAAATTCAATACAATTAAGAACTCCATTCACAGACATGTCTAGTTCAGAAAAGAATATAGGTAAAGGTGATTACATAAACCTCATTTCCTTTGGAAACCAGGCTTAAAGTAATTCAGATATTCAGAGAGGTGGAAATAACCGGAGGGACTGGGTAAACCTGGAACACACGGGGGCTTCCCAGTTGATTAGTGACTCATATTTGTAAAACCCTCATGGTGCAAGAGCCACTCTCCTGGGAAAAGCAGAATATTACTTCTGTGATTACCGCACCACCATCTACTCCTGAAGGAGTAGGATCCAGGTGAACTGTGATGGAAGTATTACTTCTACTTTACAAATTGGAAATTCTGACACAATTCACATTTACAATACAGATTTCTTTGCATGTTCTGGGACACGTGGCTTGATCTCTGGGCTCAGGTTTCCAGAGCTCCATGCTAACGCCGTAACCACAAACCTGGCTTCCTCCTGGAAATACTCAGATACGTGAACTCCTCCGTGCAAGTAATCTCAGCAGGGGAAGGTGGTTTCTGGCAGCCAGCCAGGAAACCATACAAGGAATTCTGAGTGCAGTTTGTGAAAGAGAATTTAGACCAGCTGATTAGCTTCCAGATTTTTCTCACTGTGGACCAAAAAGCTAGACAGAGTGAGCAAAGATGTTATTATGGAATAATCAGGAACACTAGGTGAGAGACCAAAATATGCTCACTCTCATGCTTAAAGGGGCACTCGATTATATGATAAGGACAAAACTATTATGAGGAAAGTCATGTACACTTCTAAACATAAGATGATAGCAACGGAATAAACTTAAGGGTTAATTACAGGAAGATCTAGCATAAAATCAGCAATGTGCCTGTTTTTAAAATACATGTCTGGCAACTATTGTGTTTGAGTTAACTTAGAACAACAGTACACTTTTTCAATATTGATTTTATTTATTTTTTAAGAGAAAGCCTTCTTTGGTGTAGATTCCTGGCCACATAATATCTTCACTAAGCTTTGTTTCTCTCCTTTTTATCCGTTTACCAAATGTCTTGGAAACATTTTTACAAATTATTATTCTAAGTACAGTGAGACTAGAAAGTCTACTGGAAAGACTTGCAATGATTTCAAAGGAGCCAAATCAGACTCTTGTTGACTTCTGGGCAAAATATACTTTGCTGTTTACACTACAGGAATTAAAAGCTTACCACCAACCAGACAAAGAAAGTAGTAACAAATTTCCTGTCCAATTTATAGTTGCAAAGAGATACTTAAATAGAGATATTCTAACCTGTTTCCAGGTGAACCAAATCCATTTTTAAAATCTCCCTTTGTGGTTGAAGTGGATGCCACGCGGTGTGTCCTGGCACCACACATTCCCCCACCAGCAGCAGCTGGAGAGGAACCAGCTCCGCTCCCGCACGTGGCCTCCTGACGCAGCCGCTGCCCACACTCCTCCTCCAAGTCCCCTGGGCTGCTCCAGGGACTGCAGACAGTATCTGGCACTGACATGGGATTCCCATCCCGAAAAGCTGTGAGGAAACTCCCTGGGAAGTCTGTACCAGAGGCACCATCCAGGCAGGAGAGGGCTGGCGACCTCACTGCCTCCCCTTCCCTCTACAACTGCTGCTGTGATGTGGAACAAGCAGCTTATCATTGTTAAATCAACTCTTCAGAGCACACTAATTCTTGCAGCACCAGGAAGACGAGAACATGAAGTCACACTTGCTCCTAGCCTTCATGCACATTGCACAACTGCAATGTCTTTAAGGAGTTTCTATGGCTTCATGAAGCATGGGCCCTATTTTCAAAAGTCATATTAGTTATATTAAGGGATAACAGATATTCAAAGGCCACTTTCTGATAGCTCACTCTGTTGCTTTGTAATGGAGGAGAGTGAAATCAGTCATTCAGTTCTATGAGGACCACCAGTGGAGACCGCAAAGCGGGAATGAGAAAAATCCTTTATTTGCTTCTTCCATTTTTGAAGCTGCTTTGGCCAGCTTCCATCCCATTAGTAACTGCTACAAAGTGATGTCACTTCTCACCAACTCCACCCTTCTATCCCAGTCTTCTGGGAGGATGCTCTGCTACTGGGAATTCACAGATCAGCTTGAGAAACCTGCCATGCTCAAGAAACAAACAAACAAAAAAACATTTTCTATTTTTAGCTCCTTCTTTATGTTTTGAAAGGGAGGGAAACACAGGTGCCCTCTATATTTAGAGGTTTCTTTCCCATTGCAGTCTGTCCAAGTTTCTCTAGGGAGCCGCTTCTCCCCCACACAAATAACTTCCATAGGTACCAAAGGAAACCCATGTACACAGTTCTCGCAACAGCTGCTGCTTTTCAGTGGAAACAAAAAGCTATTAGGTACCTCCAAGTAAAATAGACAGGGAAATCCCAGAGCCCATCTTTAACAAGATGCATTAGGCACAGTTAATCACGCTTTCTGAAAGCAGTTAAATATATGCTGAACTGCAGGCTGAGCACTTGAGTCTCACTCTGTGCACCAGTTTCTACACATTCAGGGACAGCTCTGGGAAGGACCTATGCGAGTCAGAGCCTTAAATCCTTTCTACGTTCCTAGGACACAATCTTGATTCTGGATCTGTTTTTATTCCAACAGGAGTAGTTTT
Source organism: Tinamus guttatus (assembly GCF_000705375.1). The sequence continues at coordinate 185,085 of NW_010583086.1, read as the reverse complement.
AGAGGATCCCTACAGAAAGGTGATGAGTGTGATATACAGCCAACACCTTCGTGTGCCCTGTTCAAGCAGGGATCCATAGGTGTAGCAACAGATGACTCATTCATAAGTCTGGCTAATTTAGGTAAAGCATTGGAGATCAAGCACTCCACCCATTCACAGTGGTCAGACCAGAACTCAGTATTTCCATCAACGATGCTTTCTGGGACATGATTTTAAGGCTCATCCGAAATGGCTGGCCACCTTTTTTAAAGCATCTCCTTGCTGCTGACTCAGGAGGAGTGCCATCTACTGTCAACAACTGCTGTCTTCCATGAAGACCCTTAGCCAGAGTTGGTGTGGTTCCAGGCAAATTAGATTTTCAGTGATTGCACTTGAAGCAATCTCAAAGAAAAAGGAACTACTAAAAAGTCTGGAAATGGTATATGGCAGCCTTAAAAGATTCTCATTTAAATCGATCCACTCATGATGATACCAGCTGAAGAACACCCCAGCACCAGCAACAACTGCCAGTCTACAGCTCGTTCCTTAAAAGAAAAGATAAGCAAGTATTGAATTCAGAAGTTGAAGTAGAGAGAGAGAGAGAGCCAGAAAGCCTGTAGAAATATGTCTAAATCTGCACAAAGACAACAAACCCCTATGTATAGGAAAGTGAAATATTGCAGGATGAATAAAAATACCACTGCATTGTGAAAAGCCAGCTGTATGGCTTCATCAAAAGTCTTCTGGAAAAGATTTACTATAAATTACACTTCATCTCTATATACAAGCTTCATAAATGAAGTATAGGTTTTTAAGAGACATTTTCTCTTTCTTTTGTCAGGTCTAGAGTCATTAAACAGAGATTAGCTGGATAAATAGAGGAAGTGATTTTTAAACTGTTTGCAAACTTAATGTGAAGAGCCCAGCCTTGCAAATTATCACGTCTAATCAGAGATGCACGCTTCACTGCTCCAGTAATTGTACTAGTATTAGTCAAATTCTTGTTGTCTCCTCATTAGCCATGAAAAGGAGACTCGAGATGCACTTCATTAGAGTATCCTGAATATAAATTGTTAGTGTAAGGAGGAAGAGATGCATTACATAGTGCACTGCATATAGAAAGAAAAATATTAAGAACATAAAACATATAGGAACATTCTGGTGTTACACTGAATATTTGAATTTAGCAACCAAACCCCTCTTCTCTCTTTTCATTTTTTACTGTCTCCTCATTCCCCTTTTATTTGCAGTGAGACCAGAGTACTTGGAAGTGTAATTTACAACTAATGCCACAAAAAATAATGAAATAAATGCAACGTACTACATAGCTTTTTCCTATTTCCTTAGCCAGCAGATTTTAACTTAATCAGATTTCAATTATATCTTTACTAGAGACCAAGAATCTGGTAGATTCTTGACTACTGGGTAACAGGTAAAGGTGTTCTAACTCACATTAAACATAGATCAAATCAAAAGGTTTTGTTCTTTGATCAGCAAAGCAGTCAAGTACATGCTCATGCCCTTCTTTATTCAGCTATGCCCTTAAGTATGAGTTCCTAAGTCAAGAGAATTTAAACACATGCCTAACATATGAAGCATGTACTTAAGGGAATTGGGGGTTTGAAAAATCCTACTTGAGTAGGGTTTCCAGACAGGTCTATTGGAAGCATAGAAGTAAAAACATTTCCAAGAATTTCAGTAGAAGCAGAAGCAAAACGAATTTCCATTTAGTTTTTCATAGCTATTTTTGTTGGTTGCAGCCTCCAGTATTTGTGCTATTGAACAGGATGCTGCAGTTACGTGGGTCAAAAACACATTACCAATAACTCCCTCCTACCTCTCTACCCTTACAAAGGGTTGAAAGACTCCAGTAGCAAATGATATGCAAATCCATCTTTACCCCTGGAACGCTTTGGATTCTAAACCGTCATGAAATCAGATGTCTGTGAAAACTAAAGATCTAAGTCAAGTTTGGTCTAACTTTTTTATGTAGGAGACTTGGTCTGAGGGCAGAAGACTTTGCACAAGTAATTATAATTGCATAATATAATTGTCTGGTAACTGTTTCTAGAATTAACCTTTAATTCCTACTCTATTTCTCAGACCATAGATCCACCCTCAAGTTTCACCCTTGCCCCTCAAAACATTGACTAAAATCATCAGTTAATTATTATTTACACACAGCATGAAGGACCTCAACATGGATAGGGCTCCATTTTCCAAGGTAACTTGAAGAAAAGAGAATTCTAAAATACTTTATGGTTTAAAAGTCTGCCTCTGAACAATATTAAAACACTTTAGCAACCTTTCATAAGGAATTAATTAACATAAAAACCAGCCTCCATAATGCAACAGAGCCCTAAAGTGGTTTTCTGGAATTTAATTAGGCTAACCTTCTTTTCTCTACATTGGTTCTACTCTGTAATAAGTGCAAATCATTATTAATTCCTTTGGTGTTCACTATAATAACATTAATCATGATGAACTCTTTTGCTAGTAAAGTATATGTTATATGTAATTCCACAATAATTTAGCATTAACTTGAAATTAATTTATAAAATATACTATTTGTCACCACACACTGAACACTTACAAAATACCTAATTGTCATTAGTACTAGGATAACTTGCAAGAAAATACATTGGCTCCCAACATAACATTCTTAAACACATTGGAGGAATTAAGTGCAAGACACTAATTATTATTTAGCAGCTTTTTGTTTAGAAACTATAGCAGGGTCATTTTATGAAAATTAGGATTAAAATACCATCTACAGAAAAAAAAAGACTCGAATTCCTTTCATTGTTGTGAAGCACAATCAAAATTACTTGTTTTAAAGTTGATTGAAGTTTGGCATTGGAAAGAGTTTGAGGATGCATAGGAAGCATGTTAGCTTTTGATTTCCTTTATGGAGTGACTGGAAGACGGTACAAATTGGGTTGTTTTATCAGGAATCATTAGTGACAGTGTCATTAAAGGCTGTATCACACCCCAGTGAAGCTAATACCCTTCAACCACTGTCCCTTACTAAAGATATAACAAGAGTTAAATCACTGCTTCAACACAAGAAAAAGTGGATAGCTACCCAAGGGGTTAGAGTTATCCAGATAGAGAAGCTGGGTCCTGCATAATTTCAAGATGGGGTACAGAGAGAAGGCATTTGGTGCAATAAAGAAAACAGAAAGGAATGCAAATTTAGGCCCACTTGCAACAACTGTTTGTGTTGGGCCCCCAGAAGAGCTTTTGAGATGGTGAGCTTCTTGGTTCAGTGCTAGTTAAATAAACTTGATTATTTCAAATACTGAAATTGTTTTCTGCCTTTTTTTTTTTGAATTTAAAAACCAGAACTTCTATATATTGACTGCAGGTAAACAATATTGCATCAGGGACCTTTACTTGATTCCCTGTTTATTCTCCTTGTTAGGAAAACCTAAAGGACACTAAATTTTAGCTAGCCTCTCAGTTAGAAGGATTTATCTGACTTCATGAGAAAACATAGTGCAATGATTCCTTATAGATGAGCTTTGGAGCTGACAGAAGAAAAAATAGAAAAAGGAAGATACAAAAAAGTACTTGTCAAGTGACATATCTTGTTGTTATAAATGGCAAAGTGATTAATTTTAAGACATTATCAGACACTGAACATATGAAACCGAGTGATACTAATGGAAACACTGTTTTGTCTTTCTGTACAAGATTTGTTTTCATCACTGGACAATGCAAAAATCTCTGTATTAAAAATTCACAAAGGATACATCTGGAATCCTTTTATCTGCCTGCCTTAAGCATTTCTAAGGTGCCAATCACTGCATTATCTAAATGCATTAACAAAGCAGCTAGCTTTTACTAAACAAAAAAGATTCCAAAAGAATTTGAGATGAAAACAGCTTTCTACCAGCCACAGAAAGTCCACCCGCCTTCTGGAGAAGTTTCCCCCAACCGCTCTGTTGAGTTCTCTGGGGCAGGGCCAAGATGCAAGCGACACCCTTCTCCATTTTCATGGGCCACAACATTCAAGCTCACGGTACTTGCACAACCCATAGCTTTGCATAGGTATCTAAGCTGCAAGATTTTTTACACTATAGTTTCTGGACTAAACTATAGCCGATATAAACAGTAAAGCAACCAGGCATGTAAGCATATGCTATAAGAATGGGAATTAAGTGTGTGTTCTTACATTTTGCTGAAACCATCCCAACACCCATGGGCAGATTTTCAGCACATTTTCTTTTATATCAGCAATGCCTCACCAGAGCTGCCTGTCCTTTAAAAATTACAGATAAGAAGCACAAAGTACGCCCCATAAGTTTCAGGTGCATTGACAAGTCTTTCCCACCTTAAATGAAAAATACTGCTCATGTCTGCTACCATATGTAATTATTTTTTCATAACGACAAGCAAATGATTATTTAAACAGTATCTTTCAGTCCAATACTTAAAACTGTATTTTGCACTTTAACTTATTTGCATAAAAGACAACTCCGCTTTGGAAAAAGTCATGGTTTCTATGTCTCATCTGTTTTCCAGAATGATTTAATGATGGATAAAACAGGAAAATCAGGTCTTCTGCTGGTATATATTGCCAGCTACAGACTTTGAATCATATCAGTAATATAAACAAGGGAATTATTTAACTACCTAAAGGAGGATTCTTTAAGATACATTTAAAAGTACCACCAACCCTGATGCTGTGTTCTAACTACCTAAAGGAGGATTCTTTAAGAAGATACATTTAAAAGTACCACCAACCATGATGCTGTGTTTTTGCCTGAGCTAAGCATGGTATTTAAAATGCTGATTCATCCATATTGTTACATACAGTGACTACAGTTTATTCCTTCCCAGATCTTAACACTTATTTTTTCAGAGCACAAAAAATTGGAGCAGTTAATGCATATCTAGAAAACTTGCAAGTCCTCAGATCTGCTGTTTGAACTTGGAATTTGAGTTTATTTCTGTTCAGTGTTCTCTGATTTTCTAGAAACTAAAAAAAATGTAGAGCATGAAAAAGTACTTGGTAATTAAATTGTTTTCTTAGTCATAGTGGAGAGCTCTCTCATATGACACTTTTCAGTATGCTTCCTTCAGCAGTACTGAAATTTAACTGTCCAAGAGGGGCAACTTTCAATTAGTCTGACCCTCATTAGGACCAGGGCTCTTTCTTACCTGTCACAGCTCAGCACTGGCCTAACTCCAGCACTGTTTCTCAGGCTTCTTAATTATTGTTTGCTGGTTCCCTAATTTTCAGTTGCTTTTTTCAGCATCATAAACCCCAACCAACCCAAATTTGCATCACCTGTGCCCTCCTCCTAGTCTCCTCTTTCCTCCCTAATCCATTATCTAGCCTACAAATCTCTTCTTCCCATCTTCTTCACTTTTTCCTTTTCTCAACCAATTTTCCTCTTTGAAGATGACACTTCCTGTTCTATTGATGAACACTCAAAAAAACCAAAACCAAACCAAAACAAACACACACCACACAGCAAATTTCCTCTCTATACATACTCAGCTTCACTTTAAACAGACCTTTTTATTTATTTATTTTTATTGCTATTCAAAATACTTTCCCATTGATGCTACAACTTCAGTCAACTCAAGATCATAAATAGTAGCTTTTATATATATATATATATATATATATATATATATATTTTTTTTTACCAGTGTAGTGATTAAGTGTTACTATCAATAGACATGAGCCTGAACTGAAGTTTCCAGCACAGGCCAGAAATCACAATTATTGCTCAAAACAAGTTACCTATTCCAAACTACCTAATGACAAAATCATTACAGAAAAATGATATTTCTAAGTATTGTATCAAAGCCCTAGAGAAGCAGCATTTGAAGCCGTAGCCATAATGCTTTATGCACTCAATAAATCCTTTATCCACAAGCTCTCTTTCATTCTTTACAAACTATCCATACGAGATACCTTTAGTGTATAGACAGCAGTGACACGTTGGACAAAAGTATCCCAGTTTTAGTCAAGGATATAGGGTTATATTCTTATAGAAAAGTGAGGTAGGACCTTTGATATTTCTACAAAGAACAGAGCTCACATTTTTAAAGTCTCAATTGAAAAATACCACATCCCTTAAAAGCTTTTAAAAATATGTATGTATATATTTTTTTCTCTAAACTAAACACAGAAAGCAATTCCAAACAATTGACAGTGAATTGAAGCATCCTTTTCTGTGGAACAGCCCATAAAAAAAGGAGCTGAAGTCAATTATATGCGGAAACTGGGCCAGGTAACCTCTACCCCATAGTTCCTTCTACTGTATGGAAAGTTGTGCACCTGAGAGAAATGGGAAGCTTCACAAAATTATAACAAGAAACACCAGCTGGGGCAAATGAGCACAGCTCTGATGTAATTCTATGCACTTAAAGCAGGAGGAATTTAAGTATATAGTTAAAGTGTTATAAAATTGCTGCATCAAGCAAGTTTTGCCATTTTATGCAGGACTCTCTTCTCCTGTCCAATCCACCCCTGCAGCTTTTAGGTCTTCCAAAACAGAGGCTAGCCAATGGTTTTCTACAACCTTCACCTTGTCAGTGCTTAACAATGAAAATTACCCTTCTCCTTTACAAAAAGGCTCATTTGTCTGCTTGTTTTGAATATTACATATACCAACAAATTAGCAGCATATACACACACCCCCACCTATTTATACATTTCCAGATGCATCGAAAGAAAGCTCAGCAGCACATTAGCCAAAAAACACCTTGGAAAGACAAATGAGTTTCCATCAGTGCCAAGGAGTTGGGGGAGGAGGGATTAAGAGCAGTTTGATCCAAGTGTGGTTTATCTCCTGATACTAAACTGATTCAGATGGCACATGTATCCAGATTATCAACGCAGCTGGACCATCAGTGTAACAAAGGCTAATATAAGGCAGTTTAATGCTGTCAATTCACATTTTTAAAGAGCCATGATGGAACCAAGGGTTTAGAACCATTTGCAGTTCCCTTACCCAGGTCACAAACTTCTGGATGTTTTCTTGGTTTCTGGGTGGTGACTCCTGTAAATGGGAATTAGGAACTAAAACTTCACCCACACCATAATGAGGTAAAGTCATGCACCATCCACATCTTCAGATGTGATAAGGAGTCTACTGTGCTTGTAGACCTCAGTAAAAAGAATATTAGCCTCTGTCACCCAAAAAGCACTGCTATAAATGCTAGGGCTGATTCATCAAATCTATTATTGCTGTACTGGCTGGCTGTGCTCTTTCATAGGATTTGTCCACTGCATAAAGTAATGTTAAACCACAGTTTAACATTATCTGACTATCTTGGGCTGTTTTCCAAGATGAATTCAGTAATTTAGTACATTTATCAAAATCATAACATGAAAAGTATTTTGCCACTCCCTCAGAAGCCTCATGAAAACAGTCCTAATAGGAGAATATTTTAATCTTCACACTTTACAGGACCCCATCATGGCTCTGCAAGCCAGGTCAGCAAGTTAGGAGACAACTAAGCAGTTCACAAATAAAGAAACAGAACTTACCCTCCCTTCCAGGATCCTCATCTGCCTGCAGATCCCAGCTCTCCCCCTTGCCACTGCTGTAGGGAAGAGATGCACTTGTCAATCCAGAGGTCAGAAGAGTTTACAAACCTAAAAAAGCATTTACATTTTCACATCACTCTTGCCTTACAGAAAGGCATAAAGCTCCTTTCTTTAACTTCCAAGACTGGAACACAGAGAAATCAAGAGAGGAGCTGAGACCCCCATCCTGCTAACTCTTATAACCTATCACAAGTACTAGCAGATGAAGCTGCACAGTTACCAGGGTCTTGGCTTCACTTTTCGCTCTGCTTATTACCTCTTGCACCTGCTCAGAGCAGGTGTCAAGCGCTACCATTTTAGCCCAGGTGTGAACACTTACACACATTCAAGCCAGGAGTGTCTCCAAGGAAAGCTCGTCACCTCCCCAGGAGAGCCTTAGCTTTCTTCCCCGAGAGAGCTTGCTTTTACAAGGTCTTTCCTTGTGGATCGGAGTTGTTCAGAAATGTCTGATAACACTGGAATCCACATGCAGTTCTCCAAGCTGAACCCCAGCTCTGAACTCCTCACAAATGGCTTGGAAGAAATAAATAGGTGCTAAAATCACTGGGAGATCCCCTATGATTTTTCAGACAAGGACTTCCCTGTAAGGGTGTTGAACAGGCAGCTGCCCCCAAGCAGCTCTCCTGCAAGCACAGCTCTTGTTTCACAGTGGCTCCTACGTATTTGCAGGATAACAGCTTTGCTTGGACACCTCTAATCCAGAGTTTGTGCTGGGTGCCAGAGAAGGGACTGAGACAACGCGAGTCACTGAAATTCATTTCAGCTCCTCTGAGCTTCACTGAAGTTGAAGCTTCCTAATCCATTCTCGTTGCTGCTATGGGTTTCTCAGGCTCTCCGTGTTGCCAAGTCTCTTCCCCTGCGCTGTCCCCTGCCCTGCCTGGCGTGGTGACAGCTGTCACGCAGCCCCATCTGCCACACTGCCGTCCCTGCCCAGAGCAGCAGCCTCCTCTCTGCATGTGCAGCTGCCCCGAGCAGCTTGCTAGGAAGGTGCTCCAACACAGAATAATCTGTTCTAGAGGGTGACAAAATCCAGCTTGAGATCATTAAGTCTTCAGCTAAACTCTTTTAAATTAGGTTTTTTTTGGATGGGTCAGGGGGGTAGAAACAAGAGGCTTCCTTAATTTTGTTGCAGTTTTTTTTTCTTTTTTTCTTACAGTAAAATTATAGAAAGTGCCTTTCTTTTTAATCAGATAAATTATGGCCAGATGACTGATGACTCCACTCTGGAGAGGGCAACATGACACAGTTTTCAACCTTAAGGATTACAGTAGCCCAGATGCTATCATCTTAATTGGGAAAACGCAGTATTGCCAACTGTCCATGTTAGAAAATGGAAGGTTGCATTATTATTATTTTTCCTTTGCCTCCACCTCTTTCTCTTCTTCAACAGCAAAGTACTAACTAGTAGACCCTTTGCCTGGTTTCTCCTTACTGAAGTCTCTTTAATAGCTCTTAAAGTAGCAATAAAGACAGCCTTGCAGAGACAACCAAAGCCCCGCTGCCTGCTCAGTGTTTTCAATCCTGACATTCTTGTTTTCCTATCAAAAAGAAGAAGATCACAGAAAAGCCTTTTCAAACACTGAAGTTCACCCTTAGAAAGAGCCAAGGCTTAGCTCTTGTGTCAGTAAAATAGTAATTACATCATATGTGATAGGTCACAAGTAGTAATCAAAGTGATCTAAGAAAAAAGGGATAACTAGGTAGCCAGGATAATCATCCAGGAGTCAGGACCGTCCCAGTCTGACTTCTCTTGTTCTCTTAGTTGCAAGCCCAGAACATCAACACAACATTCTGGAGCACTTGACAATCCTTTATGTAATTACCTCATACTACTGTGAAAAAGAAAAAAAAAAGAAAAAGGAAATTTCCTTTTACAGCACACAATGACTTTCAGAAGCACATGAAAAGGCAGTGAGTTAAACCTTTAAGTCTCAAGCTAATGCTCCAACCATTGCTCCTTCTTTTCTTTGCTTGGGCAAGCCGCCTAATCACATTGTGTCTCAATTCCCCATCTGGGCAAAAAACTCCTAGATTGCAACCATGTCTCACCCAGTTGGATCCTTTACAGGGGAAGGTATAGCTGCTTTTCTGCGTGCAAAGCCATTGCTGAAAGCCTTCCTTAGCTCTGCCCTTCCTCAGGGCTTGCAGCTCCGTGTGCCGGGGCCGGGCGCGAGGAGGCCGCAGCGGCGTTGCAGCGACCAGGACACCCCATCTGCTCACAGCCCTACCCAGACAGTTCTGTCCTGCGAGACCACTAAACAGCCCATGCCCACCACTGAGGGGCCCCTACAGTCCTGCCTAAAACCAGCACGGAGGGTGGGAGACTCAGAAGCATCTGAAAGAACTGAGAGAGACAAACTTCTTCCATGTCCGAATACCTCTTCTTCTCCAAGTTCCTTTTGATACCTTGAAAACCATGTCCTTTATATTTTTAACTCTTTTTAGAATCTGTAGAATAAAGGCTGCTTCAGGTCCATCCTTTGCAACCTTTGAATTATCTGCCAGTATTTCCTATTAGAAGGTCAATCAGTTGCAGCTGTCTAATTTCAGACAATTAAATTATACAGGTTTCTTTGTTTCTTTTGGAAAAAAAAACAATTACAGGCATATGGAATTTTTACTACTACTAATATGAAGAAAGGAAACAAAACTTTCAGTGTTGAATTGCTGCAGTATAGGGCAAAAAGGGGTATACTATAGGGTAAAACTGAAAACAGAGGCATGTATGAAAACCAAAAATAGGTACCAAAGCAATTAAAATGACATTTGAGCACTTAGAGGGGCATAAAAAGGCTTAGCATAAATAACAGAAAATAACACAACAACATAGCATAAAAGAACTAATTACCAAGTCCAATACATAACAGCCTGTGGGTTTATCCCAGAGGTCATAACACTGGCATATTCTGATCTATAGAAGTCTTGTGCTTGCCCGATTGCTATTGCATTTGTATTTACATAGCACTACAGTCTGTATATAACTGTGGATATGAAATAAGTCAGTCTTCCAAACTCCTTAAATTCATGTGCCCTCATGTCAAGAAAAGATAGAGATTAGAACCCAAAAAGTAAGAGAGAAGAATGATTCAAGGTTTTCATATAAGGCATGACTAAAACTCTTAAGCCTGGAAAAAAAGACAGCCGAGTGGGTGTATGATAGAAGTATTTAAAATATGAGTGGAATGGAGTCAGTAAATAGAGAATCAATATTCATTGTTTTTTTCCAATACAAGGACTACAGAGCGTCAAATGAAACCAGCAGATAGAAGTTTTACAAGAAAGAAAAGGAAGTAGTTTGTCATGCAATGTAGTTAAGTTGTGGAAGCCCTAACAACAGGATACGGTGTGTGCTAAAATTTATATTTGTTCAACAAATACTTTTCTACTGTGGGGGTGACAGAGCCCTGGAACAGGCTGCCCAGAGAGGTTGTGGAGTCTCCTTCTCTGGAGATCTTCCAAACCCGCTTGGATGCAGCCCTGTGCCACGTGCTCTAGGTGACCCTGCGTGTGCAGGGGGTTGGACTAGATGATCTCTGGAGGTCCCTTCCAGCCATGAGCATTCTGTGATTCTGTGGAATGACTGGCTCAACTGATGGAAGAAAAATCCCTCGAGAGCTCTGGACTAGGAAAGCAATACATTTCATCTCAGACATACTGAACTAGAAATTGCTGCAGGCTGAGACAATATAGAAGAATATCTGCTTCCCCTGCCTTTATGATTTTCTGCAGGCGCTCATGGCCACTGTTGGCAACAAACCAAAACCCTGCTTAGCCCAGCATCCTGGCTCAGCACAGCTCCTCTCATGTTCCCTGGTTTGGAGGTTTTGACATTCAAGGTCACACGACAGGGACTATTGCTCTAGAGTGGGGACAGGTAGGTTATAGCTAATGCAGACCGTAGAGGAAGATTTTGGCACAAGTGATCCTTTTTTTCTCAATTCTCCCCTCCTTCCCAACCCTCTACTCTGTTTTTATGTGGTCAAGAAGCATACTGTATTTTTCCTAATAAACTTTTACTTTCTCACTGCAAATATGCTTTAAAATTTCATCCTGATGGCACCACAAGATTGGACAGAAAAGCCAAGGGATGACTACATGGAAAACAAGGCCCTGACATGAAGGGGAATGGGGGCCATCCTGCTCTTCAGGAGCGAGATGAACTCCTGATAATATAATCAGTTCAGTGCTGCTATTTGGCTAGGAGGTACATTCAAATCAGCTGTCTATTTCAGAGCCAAACAATTTCCCCTCTTTGCTGCGCTGTGTTGCCAAGTAAATCATACTGCAGCATGCTGGTGCTCTTCACAAGATGTCTGACATCTGTGGCTGCACTAAGGACACCAGCCTGCCTTTTGTGAGCCTGGAAAGCTGCAGTGAGTCCAACACTTCACACCTTTGCTTGCTCGGTGATGCTGTACTATAGAACTAGGGGTCTTTCCTCCACTTCCTTATTAAAAAAAGCCTACCTTAAGAGACAGAAAATGAACAGAATCTACTTCTACAGATTTAAAATAAAACTCACAACCTCAAAACCTTTATTTTGTATCTTTGAATTAGGTAAATGATTACGAAGACTGTTGGCAGGTCATTAACTCTTTTTGTCATTAGCTGGAATGGGAAATATTGTAATTAAAACTTCCAGGAAAAAAATCATTTTGCAAGTTTTCTAAGTTCAGAAGACTTGGGAGCTAGCAAAGTGCTTAATAAAGAAAAAAAAATCTATGGAGAATTTGAAGCCAATGAAAACGAAAAATGCCATTTTTAATTAGGCTGTAGTCTGTTTCCCCACAGGACAATCCCACCTCTTAAAGCACTTAAAGTAAAGCAATCTGCAAGAGGCTTGTTCTGCTGACAGATCAGCAGTGACAAATGTACATCTGTGCATATTCACTGTATGGGTGTTTGATTTGGCATTTGAAAACCATCCAGATTCCAGAGACAAGGAGGAAGAAATCACCCACCACCATTAAACATGGAGAGCAATCATCAGACATTTTATTACAGCCAATAAATGCAACCAGTAGCTTTTAATTTTTCTGCTGTGTTATGTTAAGACCTTCTCCACCTCTTGAAAGATGAGTATTAGAAGCCTCTTACTATTGAATTCAAAATGGAGCTGGACAAACCTTTTGTTCTGGAGAAACGTATTTAACAGAAAATGGAAATCCTATCTATTCACCTTCAAAGAAAGACTGAGAGGCATGCAAATTCTGAAAAAGATACGGACAAAACAGAGGCTAAAAGAATCAAAACAGAAAAAACAGGTACATTAAGGGAATGCGAGAGATGTAAGTTGTAAGAAAATGCTGTCCAGAGGACGGCAACAATAGGAAATATCTCCAATGGTATTTTCTTGAAGCATTTGTTTTTCCCACAACAGTAGACAACATCCCTGTTAAGGCACTGCAAGGAGGAAGCCACTTTCAGTACCTGGTGTCAAGAAACCTTCTTACTTTTACAAAAAACATAAGTGAATACATACATTCTTCAATGCCATCTACTGGCACTTCATTTTATAATTAACTGTTTATTAAAATCTAGATTTAAGATTCTTGTAAAAATAGTCACTTAAGACTTATATTGTTTAATTTTCCATGTCTGGGCATGGAGAAACATGACCCTGGATCACGTGTGACTGACCCAGCTCCCACTGTTACCTTATGAACTAGCCGAGGGAAGATGTAGATGCATTTAGCTGGTGGGAGTGACTGAGCTATTCAGAAGGATTTAGGATGTAGCATTTCTCTTTTTATTCACAAAACTTCCAAGCTAGCACGCCTTTCATGCACTAATTGGGAAGAAGGTTTCTGAGAAATTCATATTTACATAGAAATTTCTAAATCTATTTGTATAGAGAAAACAATGGGAATGCTAGTGATAACTAATGTGCTTGCAGTTGACATTTCAAATACAGTCATTTACTAGATCTTTTTTCCTCTCCTGCCTGTGCCTGTAAAGTTATTGCAGAGAGTGCTGAGAGGGCATGACAGGCTTTCTGCACAGCGAGGAGCTGCTTGTGACGTTGCAAAGCAGAGATGTATTTGCAACAGGGCCAGCAGCTGAAAAATACAGAAGCCCTGTAAGAAGCTTAATGTGCAATAGAGCTTGATGCTAGGGGTGAAAGGGAGGGCACTAGGACAACTAGTGCTCCTGATCCCTGCATAGTCTCCCTAGAACATAATGATAGATGATCCTCAATGAATTCCATATTATGGACTCCTGATTATACCTAAATTATTTTGAAAGCTTAGTTAGATTTATGTTAAATTAACACTTTCTCATGGTTTCTAAAGCAAAGCTTTCCAGTGCTGCCACAGAATCTAAATAAACTTTTGCAGTACTTAGGCTTAGCCTTTGTCCATATTTTGTAGGAAATTTATCAGGAAGGAATGTGGCTAAGATTGTTTTCATCTTTCTTCCACATACGAGGTTACTTAATATTGTTGGCATTTATTGTATTCACCCTTCCCTGTATTATTTTATTAATCCAGGATGGATATAATTCAGAATACCTGCTTCAAAGTAGTCTGGCTATAAGTCAATGCAAATTATTAACCTACTAATATTTTACATTTTACTGAAACACTTCAAATACCATACATCAAATTCTGCATTCACTTACCATGGTCTTTTTTTTTTCTTTTTTAACTCAGCAGAGTTAATCCAGGAGGCAGATATGGCCCCAGGTCACAGGGGACACAGCTGGACCAAAATTGTTTTACTCACACAAGATTGGAATAATTTGTGACATGTGGGTCGTCATTCCGCATTGTCCCATAACTTTTAAAGTCATTTATATCAATGCATTTATACCAGCGTCTGCAAATGGCAGACACATGGACTTGGATGATCATATTTCCAAGAACTCTACGGCACCTGACCCATTCCTATAGATATTGCACAAGCAAATAGATTACAGTTTACAAACACTTACCCAGTGTGATAGACTAATATGAGGCCAACACAACATTCAGATCCTTTTCAGACATGTGAAAGTTGATCATTTCTGTTAATAATGATTCCTACCTATATTAATGCCTAAACATTTTTTTGATTTTTTTGAAATTTTAAAAATCTGCTTGATATCTTGGTGATGCCTTAATATTGTGAAGACCAATGACATGACTGCCTTAATTTTGTGAGGAGGCATTCACTCTTTGATTTCAGGGTTGAGCTCTGTACTAAACTAATGCATAGATCTTTGGAGGAACTAGGCACATTAAGTAGCCATAGATGTTTTTAAGCTGAACTACAGAGGTATAGATGAAAGTTTAAAGAGGAAACTGAAGAGAAAGTCAAATGCTCATTTATCAGCATACTGATCACCCCATCCTGACCACATTTCAAAACCAAATTCTTCCAGTTAAAAATAAAACAAAAATCCTAACTTTATTTTCCGAATGTATACAACATATTACCTGTACTCTCCTCAGTGCCAGAGCACTGGTGCCACAGAAACTCAGCTGGAGAGATCCAGGCATTTGCAGTTGTCAACTGGAAGAGGCTGAACCTCATACCCATAGACCTGCACACCAAGGAGAAAGTTACCAAACTTTTGCCCAGTGTTCAGTGGAGCTGGTCAGACTTTTCCGACGTGGGATGTGACTCTTTCTGTGATACAGCTATTAAGTTAACAGTGATGACTGAACAAGCCTTGCTCTGGCTATCTAATGAACTCAAAGATAAAAAAAAAGCAATCAAAGTCTCTGTTGTTGAACTCCTACTTAGGAACCCCTAATTTAAAACTTTTTTCAATCCTTTCAGGCATGAAGCTTTTGAGTGGGAGCAGGAGAGGATGATTCCTGCCCCAAAGATAATAATAGAAGATGAATCAGAGCTGTCTGGGCTACCAGCAGAGCCAGCCAGGGAAAGCACCAGATGTGGCTGCTGGTGGAAGGCTTTGTATGAGCTGGCACTCTGCTTTATAGTTGACAATTTGGCACAACTTTACACTGCTCTGTCCAACACCCTGCTCATTGTGATGGCAAGTGAAATCTCCCGTTAGAATTTAAAGCAGGTAAAATAGAGGGGAAGAGGAAGAAATACATGTCAGTCCTCACAAGCAAGCAGGTAAGCCAATTTACGCTAAAAAAATACAAACTGAAATCTGCCCTTAGTGTAAACCCATGGGATTTAATTCAAGGATTAATTCAGGGTGAAAATGCTACCTAGCCTCAAATTAGAACAAAGGTTCTTAAAAAAAGGAAGCACTACAACCTCATTTCGTTTCATCAGGCTACACAGATTTACATGCACTGATGATTTAGTCCCCTCTCTTGATTAGAAGTATCTTAACCTTTTTTGTGGCATTCTGAATTCATTTGGGCTTCCAAGTTCAGGAGTTCACCTAAAACACAAGCATCAATTTTTATGCAGTCCATAAATGAGGAGGGAAAAAAGGAAAAAAGAAATGAGAGAAAACAAAAAAGTAGCAGTAAAAAAACCAAGAAAATATCACAGAAAGTATTGCTAATCCAGTGAAGGTATAAAAATGAAGAAGGACAGTGTGATTAAAAAATGAATAGGAAAATGACTATTCCTAATCCTTCCCTCTGGGCCTGGCAACCCTTTCAGGAAAGCCCACATCCCTTGTAAATGGACTCCTAATTAGTTAAGTTATACTTAAGGAAAAGAAAAAAAAATTAGAGAAATTTTAACGTTCATGAATTGAACACTTAGAAACAGTGGCAGCTAGAGTAATTCACTTTTAAAAGTTACTCTGAAATGGGATGCATCATTCACAAACAACTCATTGATACTTTGCTTTTGATTGATACAATTGGTGGGGATTTTTAGTAACAATAATATAGTTTCAACATTTTATCCTTGATGACAAACAAAGGAATTATGACATTATATACCAAGGAGAAAAAAAAAAAAAAAGGCTTTTTCAGTGTGAGGATTTAAGAAACATTCTCGAAGACTAAGACAATAAGTTTTTGCAAGTGTAAGGACTCCAGTACCATGTTATCACACAGAAAATTCCTTGAATTAAATGTCTAAGAATGCCATGCCCAGAATGGTTATGCTCTTGCAGAACAGTGGCACAGCTTGTATGCTGCTTTTGGTAAAATCATAGGGATATTTTCAGAAGTGGCCACCGAGTTGGCATACCCCAGTTTTCAGGGGTCCAAGCTGAGCCTGACTGTGTGAAGTCACTTCCTACTACAGTAGGAAACTGCTTCCTCCCACGGTAGGAAGTACTACAGGTGCCTAAAAAATACCAAGTCTAGTGGATTGACAGTCCCACAATATGGACACCCCCAGAATTACCGAACACTTTTCAAAATCTACATTAATTTGTTCTACCAAACCAACAGTTAGTACAGGCAGGTTAGAAATTATACACAATATTGTAATATGGCAATAATATTGTGTTCATTGCATACAAATGACTACCAGTAATAAAGCCCTGCATGTCTAAAGCTAAGTAGTATTTTTTTATTTTCATATTTTTGCAGCATCATATAATTGTGATGGAAAAACAATTTGCAACACAAAAGAGAGATAAGAGATTGACTGTATTCATGATTATCAAAAAATAATTTTAAAAAAATAAAAAAAAAGAAAGAGGAGGATTTATTAGCCTAATAAATGATCCCTTAAGAGAAGTGAAGGAAAATACTGTGCTTGTAAGGAACAACCTTGTACGGACAGTGAGTTGCACAAGATGACCTAATATGCCTTTTCCGTAAGACTGTAGTTTAGTCAAAGGCTCATTATTAAAAAAATTAATGAGGGTGACTGATTTCTAAGCAGAGTGGCATTTAGGAAAACCTGTCTCATGAACAGTTCCACATTTAAAAACCAAAATGGAGCCCAATGAACACATGGAAAAGTCAAATTAAAGTCACTACAAGTCCAGAAAAATCAGAATAATAAGAATAATAGGTTGTTAGGAGATGGATTTTTTTTTCCTTGAACATTCTCCAAGTTTCTTTCCAGCCTCCCACTTACCTGATGAAATTCAAATACTTTTAGCATGAAGAAAGAAGGTTTTTGGACCCCTAGTTGCTCCTATGCTCTGGGCAGCAATATTGTCCCTGCTGCTGGACTGAAGACCAGTTTTCTGACAAGAATTAGTGAGCTCTTAGCTGAAGCAGATTTGTTCAGTGAACTCTGCTTGCTGTTACACTTGAAAACTACCAGCAAATTCTTGGCCAGAGCAGAAAAAAAACTCTTCTTTGTGGATTGCAAGGGTGCTTCAGTATATTGTTCTGATTATACAGAGCCATACACAAGCTGGACCACACTCACTACCTCAGGGTTAATATATCACAAAGTCCCATTGCCAAAACAAGGGTTTCTCTCTTTTATATTATATGTAAGACCCCTTAGTAATTAGTTACGGCCATTGGTGTCACATCGACCCACTCTGTTAGCAAGTACATTGGATGTAATTTTTCTAGTAATAACGCAAGTTGGTAATAACGCAAGGTCTTGCTCTGAAAACACAGCTCGAATGTGACATACTTTTTCTGAATGTACCATTTCACAGGCCAAAATAATGTTTTATGCTGTTGGTAATTCCCAAAGCAAAGGTTAGTGAGCTGAAAGCAGCTGTTTTCAGTATCAGGCACCTGCATGTCTTCCACCTACCCAGCAAAGCCTGGATTAATTCATTTTCAAGCATTTTGACCTCTCGGAAGTCCATTTCTGTGAGCTAACAGCCCACCCTTATGACGGGTGAGTTCACATGTTTGAAGGAGAGGCTGGAAGGTCCTTTCAACTGATTGGGCTTTACTGTTTTTTATTGTTCTAATGTGTTCCCCTTGTTTGGGAATATCTCCAGAGATGACTTGCAGGCACAATTTGTAGGCAGCAAACTTCCATATTGCAGGATGCTACACGAGGCACTGCCGTGTCCTGCCCCAAGAGCATGAACACGGGCCTGGCGTGGCAGGGCACCGTCCAAGCACCCCACTGACATGGGCAAAGAGGATTAGGAACCAGCCACATTTGTGTAGCTCACCCAGACTACAAGAGAAAGCTGCTGAAGGGTGTTGCTTAGCAAGACAAGTGACAAAATCTTAGAGTAGTTGAGAGAGATATCACTAGAAATACCGATAGGGAGAAATTTCAGTCTAATTTTACAATGCTCATCAGTCTCACCAGGACTGGTTAGACTTACTCAATGGTGCAATAATCAACCAAGAAAACAAATGAAATTTCGTCACAAGAAAAACGGAAGATGAATTTGATGCATGACTTGGATGTATACTTTCTGAAATAGTCCTGCACTGGCAGAAAGATAGATAAACTCCCTTCCAGATCCAGGGTTAGACCCCTATCAGCTGCGAATCAGCATCTCTTCTCTGAAATCAGCAGAACAATCCCACTTTTTAACACTTGACAGCTTGACATTAAACTGCGATGAGACTTAATGTCTATCCAGGAAGCACTTCCACTGATGTCTGGAAAGAATTTGACTCCTCAATGAAAATTTCCAAAGTAATAATAGAAAATTCAAAGTAACTTTAGGAATGAACAATTATTTCCTTCTAAAAAACCTACATGGCAGTGCAGGAGACCCGATGCCTGCAAATACTCAATATCAGTAGCAGAGAACACAATACAATCTAGTTTTTTAACAGAGATAGGAAGAGGAGGGTTGTTTAAAATTATGATGAAACATTCATTTTCTTAGAGGCAAAGTAGATTTCAGATAATATTGTTTCCCATTCTGAAGCATTTAATCAGTTATTAACTAAGAATTATGTTGATATTTTTCCTTTTAAGAGAAAAGACAGCTCTGCGCAAAAGCAGTTGATTTTAGGATACCCATTACAGGGCAGTCACTGTCTACAGTGAAGGCACTTCTGGAACTTCCATGAAAATCTTCTTCACTTTCCAGTGGTCATAGATCGCATTTTCCACGCTCAGACATCAGAAGTCTGATAAGTGAGTAATCCTTAAAGAGTTTGCCTTCATCTTTTGCAACCTGCAGGGAAAGGGCTTCTCTGAGATCCGAGAGCTCACTGATGGTAAATGGCTCAGGTGAGACCGTTTTCTCCAGCAGTTTTATCCTCACTGAAGTTAAACCCACTGCACTGAGTACTCTGCTGCTGTTTGAAGGGAAAAGGGAAGAAAGCAAAAAAGAATAAAACGCAATCTTTCTCCAGCTCAATCCAAATGTCTTTTCTATAGAGCCTGGAGACTGATTGCAATTTCAGTCAGAAGAGCTTATCTAGGAGGGCTGGCTTTTGCTCAGAAAGCAGCCTGAGCAGGATTGCACTCAAGCTGCACCTTTGGAGGATTAACTCCAAATGGGAGACTCAGTTCTCCCTGTCGCCCTGGTTTGCTCAAACACGGGAGGTCGCAAAACACGGCAGTCTGTTATCAGCAAAGGCAGGAGCCATCGCCTCATCCCTCCCCGAGCTCGCCTGCGAGGAGGGCGAGGGGAGACGGAGCTCCCAGCCTGCCCCTGCTGCGGTGCGTGGCCAGGGGCCCAGCTCAAACACCCTCCGAGCGACTCTCCCATTGTGTTTCGGGGAATCTATGAGGATGCCACAGCTGCCAGCCTGGCGTTCCAGCTACTGCCTTTCATCAGCGCTTCCGCATGCCCCAAGTGCCAAACGCAAACACATACACAGAGTTTGGGAAATAACAGGAATGGCAGCAAAGGCCTTTAGAAACCCAAACAAATGTTTTCAATCAGCAGAATCTAACTGATAATGTTTATTTACAGGAGGCAAAATTGATAGTAAAAGAAGAAAAGGAGATTATGGTTAGACTATGTCATATCACGTAAGAAAAAACAGAATCAACCTCTATTTGAGAATGACAATGTATTTATATATTTGGGAAATTTATTTTTCCACCACTGTGTTTCCAGTCAACTGTGGAAGAAAAGAGACTGACATCTGCAGTCTGTGCGTTGTATTTTTCTAACAGCAGGACATGTGCAATAAGATATGTTTACTTCACTTGCCACTCATTTATCATCTCAAGTAGAAATATTCCTAAAGACATTGTACCAACTGATTAAATATTTTTCTCAGAAGACAAGTATGAATTTCCATTTCGCCCAGAAGTGAGTTCTGCGGAGCGGCTGCCTCTCGGGAGCAGCCGCACGGAGGCGAAAGGCACCTCACCCTGAGCCAAGGAGGCCCAAAAGGTGTTCAGACACAATCTTGGTCAATGCAAAAACTTCTACTGACTTGGGGAAACCAGACTTCACTTCTAAAAAAGCAAATTTTCAAATATTTAGTTCTTTTTTCCAAACAGTTTCTTTTTTTTTTTTTTCTCCCTGCCTAGAGTCAGTTCTTGAGTTAATTCTTAAGGGAAAGTTTGGAACAAAAGAAAACTGGTCTATCATAAATTCAGAGAAAATAAAGCACTGTTGGTCCTTGCCAGATACAGGATACTTGGTTAGATGAATATGGGCCCTTACAAAGTATGATCTGACAGATACTTAAATTTATGCCCTTCCATGGCTAAGGGAGACAACCAAATAATTTTTTTTTGTCATTCATTAGCTCTCTAATATTTTCTTAATTTAATCTCTTCCACTTTCAATTATGAAAGCCTTTGAGATTTGAGTTGTTAGTCAGGCATGGGGGTGCTTTGTTTAAGGGCTTTTTGCAATGGTTTAATTAGCAATCAGAGGCTTAGCTGCTTCGCTCAGAGACATTGCCATAAGAAATAATGATCCTTTGATATTAACTTTGGAATAGCAGATTTCTTCTGACGTTCATGAGCTGGGATTGCTCTGATTTTTTTCTCTCTGTCAACAACATCATCACAAACATCTCTTTTGTAGTTTCTCTGCAACCAATCTCCCTTCCCCTCAAATTTGGATTATCAAAATATGAAACTTTCCTCACTAAAATTACAAAATTGACTAAAAATACAAAATTCAAAAATTCTTGAGGTCAGAGATGAACACTAGCTCCTGCAAGGTGACACTGTAGGAGACCCTGCAGAACTACACTTTGTAACCTCCTGGCACCAGGGTGCATGCATGGGCCAATAACTGCACAAGCATTTTTGCGCCCAAATTTCCAAACATATTCTGAGACACAGATGCACTTTAAAGTATTTTTTTTCTCCATTATATAAAACAATTCTCATGACATAAAAACCTTTTTTAAATTTCCAACCTTATTTTTAACATGCAGAATCCCTCCCCTGTCAAGCAATAGGGATCAAAGCTCATGATATAACCACAGTCAGGATGAGATCACTTTGTTTCAATTCATAGCACATTATGGAAAAGTTGACAGTAAAGTTTCCAACTGACTGTTGCATATTTTAATATAGAGGTTATATACAGATCTTAAATTATCAATAAGGCTGTGTATGCAATTAAACCTAATTTGTCAAAGGGATTACATTATACTTAGAGATAGCTACAGGAACGTTGACATTCAGAATTATTTCCTGTTGCAGGCTTCAGTAAAATATCAAGAATTGTTAAAAAATATATTAAGAAAATTCCAGAAAGCTGTGAAGGACAACTTTGGAGTACTTTGTTTCAATATTTCGATCAGAAACTAAAACTGACTTTTTCATATTAAGAAGTGTTTTACTGAAGCCTCATTAATAGCTGAGAAAATGTGTGTAAAACCATTCAACCTAGGACACGTCTGTTACGGTTATTTCAAGCTTAAATGTGATCATTTAAAGTTTAGATGCAATAAACATACCGTGAAGTTCACGGACTAAACAAAAGACACAAACAGAGGAGACAAAAAGAATCCAAATCATATGCTTTAAGTCTTTTTTTTTTTTTTCATTAACAACTAAAGGTGTCAAAACCTGCTTTACTTCCTTGGAAATCTGGAATCGCATGTGTTCTTGGCCCCTGTGGTACTGAAGAGACAGTCACTAGTATTTTAGATTAAGCTCTGAAAGCCAGAGGACGGTACAGGTCTCTCTTCCAGACAGGCCAGGATGCTTTTGGCATCTCAAGCATCACGGGGTACGACATATTCCACCAACTCTTCAGTTTGCTGATTTTGCCAGACGGCCAAAGGTGGGATAGGACAGTACGGTGAGCTGTGCACTGCATCTCCTTCTTACACCGTCCTGCCTGGGGAGGAGAGACCCAGCGCGATTTTCCCAAGGACAGCCTGCCGACGACGAGTAAATGAAGTGGGAAATACCTAGGAAAGGCCAGATCCTCAGCTGGAGGACATCAGTGTGATCCTGCTAAAACTGGAATTATTCTGCATGTTACTAGCTAAGCATCTGCATTCTTTTGGGTCTAGTCAGATTTAGGAAGCTAACTTGGTGGATTTAAAGCACATTATCAGGGTAAGAATAGAAGACAGTAGCAGTGATTAGAACCAGGTAAGTGATCCGTATTGTGTCTTTTATATGACAAATATGGTGAGCTGGGTCATAAAGCTTAAGTACTCTTGGCCTGTACAACAGAAAAGAGCTGCTAGGTAGCACCATAGGACGCCGTGAGAGAGACCATCTCTGACACAGGAGAAATACAAGTAAGGCCTTACACACTTGTACACACACAGATTATACACATTACTGCAGTTTGGGTTTTGGACCCCCTGCTAAGACTGCCTGTAAGAGTGACAGTGAAGGCCAGCTGCTGATTTATATACTACGAGCATACTGTCAGGAAGAAGGAAAAAAAAAGTGCATATTTTTGCTTTCATATAAAGCTTTAATATAGCAAAATATTTAAAAATACCTATTTTGACAAGATTGCTGAGAAGTTTAATAGAAATATTTCTTCTAATGGAGATAAAATAAATATCTGGACATCTGAGGTAGATTAATACTGGTTACTGTGTGTGCATGTGCAAATGTCTGTGTGTGTGTGTGTGTGTGACTAAAATGAGTGGTCCTCCCTGCAGAATGCACCACTGGGGATAGACTGATACAGGGAAGGGCTTATGGTTTGTGTGTCTGATGGTAAAAATCAATGACTTTCCTCATTGAAAGGTGCCCTCAGGGGCAAAAAGCAGTGAATAGCTTATTAGTTTGTGTGTGCATGCTGGCAGATGATAAAGCAGCATTGAAATCAGTCATAGACCATAATAAAGTAGCCATCCCCATCTTAAAGCTAGTGTGTACTTAGTTCTCAGGGGAATATGCCTCCATTAACCCAAACTGCGCAGTAACTCATCTCTAACCACAGCACAGAAATGCAGCAGAGGAGGAACCAATAATGATTTCTTATGGCTACTGATGCAAAAATATAATGGATAAAATACTGATGTTTGCAGCAAGAATCTTCCCGCTGTAACATTCCATAATTCCATTTTATTATTAGCTGGAAAGCTGTGAAGAGGCTCCAGCTGTGGAGCTGCTCGATACCAGAAACATTTTACTCATTTTCAAAAGAAAAGAGGAAAATCCAAGTGATGTAACAAAGGAAAGAGACAAGAGACAGCACATGCTGCTCGCTCTGTCCTGCCCACGGACCCTGCTTTGGGCACATCCAGGGCAGCTGTTCAGATACAAAGGGCCTACACAACAGCTACGCTGTGACTAAGGTATTTATTGACCTTAAATGTTGGCCTGCTAGACATTGTGTGTCAAGCCATGGGATGCTTTGCTTTGATGATGTACACCTGAATAATGACAATATTGCCTTCAGCAAACATAATAGCCTTTTAAGGGGAAGTTTTCCCTTAAGATCGCCGGGGTAGAGCAAGTGCAGCATCTGAATTTGAATGAAAGGACATCCAAAACTACTACAAAGTGCATCTTTTCTAAAGCACCTGACACTTCAAACATGCAGTATTTTGCCTGGAAATATGTCATGGTGATGGCCATATGTAGCAGAATAACTCCCTTACCTGGAGTAACTGATGTGTAGCATTTATTAAACAGATGGATAGACACATGTACGCTTGCACACGGATCTGCTAACATTATGTTAGCTGTGGCACTCCTGAAGGACATGCCTCTGGAAACCACAGGCAGAAACCCTGTCATCATATTGTTATGTAGAAAGGTGGTAATGGTTTCCAGAATCGAGCATTATTATAAAGTGCTACCAAAAAAAAAAAGAAAGAAAAAAGAAGGATCAGCCTATCTTATAGTAGAGGCATCCAGAAAGTCATTAAGGCTAATGCAGGACTTAAAATCCTCCTTTCTGTCTTAGAGCTTTCTGAGCTTTGCACCGCAGAGCCGCTGTGGAGGGAGGTGCTAAGTGGTTGAATTCAATCGAGATTTGTAAGTGACCTTGAAGGAAACCTGGGATGAGGTATGGAAAGGTACAACAAAGATATTCAGATGAGAAACCTGCAACTAGAAGTCGCTGTCCCCTCTTTTTAGGGAAATAGGCCTTATTTAAAAAATGGATGCCAATCCCTTTTAGGAGAACCCTTCACAATTAATCATAACATAAAAGACAACTCCCTTTCTACCCCATCACGTCAGAGACAAAACTAAAAAAAGAAAAAGAAAAAAAAGCAAATGTACCCAAAGAAAATAATCATTGACCAATTATTAAAGACAAATGGGGATCATTTCTTATTAGCTATGTGCAAGCTTGAATTTAAGAGAAGACAATACCTCATGAATAAATCCGAGCTGATAAAATTTGCAAAATACAGTAGCAGTTATGAAAGAAATGTACTACATCAGATGGAAGGAAACAAAATAATTTTTAGGTCTGTCTTGTATAGTATCAGTTGCGCAGCCTAAGAGAAATAATGACAAAGGCACAAATTTAATCTTTTTTTGTTTCAGCAGTACGCACACAGCACGCTACAAAGCACAGCTGAGGAAACAGAGCTCTTCCCACACTTTTCCCTCTTCAGAGCAAGTCACACACCATATTAAGCTATAAACTCTTGGGGTTATTCATTACTTCCTTCCACTGTATAGAGCACTTAGCAGTTTTTCTGAAGGTGGTCTACACACATGACCCTGGACAAGCCACTCCTTGTACAGCACTTACCACCAGCTCCACAGAGCTAAAAGCATTTATACCATTAGCATGTTGTGAGGACGGGTCGCCAGCAAAGACTGGGAAGGGGTTAGTGTGTTGGGAATATGGGCCACATATCTAAGACAGATATCAGAATATGCCATTATTAATATTATATAAAATCTGTTTGAAATTCATCAAGATTGGACTACTCCATTATGGATCAATCTTTTCGTAATCACTGCTATTACGGCTTTCAAGACAATTATGAAGTGATTTCACACAACACCAGGATAATATTTAGGTGAGCACAAATGAATGAACAAGATTTGCACTTGGAAATGGAAGTAGCAAAGCAAGATGTCTTTTATCGACTCAAGGATGACCGTATGCTGAGGAATGCAGACTATTCCCCAGCTAAATCTGCAGCACGGAGATTGGAATAGCAGACAGAGAGGCAAAACCAAACTTTTTATTCCTGCTCATATTTTAAAATCGTCACAGAGGAAAGAGAATCTTCCTGATCCAGTTTCTCTGTTTTCTTAAGGGATACACAATGCTTCTGATCTTGCTGCACTACAAATCAAGAAAAAGAAATAAGAAAACTATGCTGACAGTACGGACAAAGTCCCAGGAGCTTTCCTCCAGGCAGGAGTCATGAGTAATCAGCAGTAAAGCAGTCACTGTACATTTGGTTGCAATGCTGGCTCTGCAGGGAGGTCCCACCTCACGTAGCTTCAGTCCCTCCTACTCAGCTCTGCTGAAAGGAGAACAGAAGGCTTCATCTGAGGACTGATCCTAAACCTACTGAATTCAATGGGTGCATTTACATTAGCACTGGTGCTGTTGCACTCCTTGCAAACGTAGGCGAGACCCCTCTCTGCACACCTGGCCCCAGTAACAAACTTTTTGCACAGCCACATAAAACTGGAGATAACCTTTCATTACAAAAAAAAAAAAAAAAAAAAGAAATTGAGAACAGATAGCATTATAGGGCATGACTTAGCTTTCCTGCTAACATGGTAAAATACATTTTGCTTTTCTCTAGTTGGCTCTTCCTTCAGAACCTGCAATTTCGTACACTGAAAGAAGAAATAAATGCAAAAATTATTGTGGACATGAACACATTTTTTTTTTCCCTAGGAACCTCATAATGACACTATCCTGATTCCCTAAGGAGGTAAATTTGATATTTCTGTAGTGCGAATCCAGACCCCTTCTGGATATTAATCCACTTCACAAAGTCATTACGAATAATTTAGCATAAAAGCAGCCTTTTTCCTCAGAAGACAAAGAGGTGAGGCTGAAGCATTTGGAAAGCACTGTGAAAAACATACTGTAGCTGCCTTGACTCCATTTGGATGGAGCATAAATAAGGAATTTTGGCTGCAAATCCTGTCAGTCTCTTAGTCTTATTTAGCACAAATATTCAGGGAAAACAATGCTAATATCATTTAGCTTTTCTTTTTCTCTCTTTTTTTTTTTTTTTTTGTTGTAGTGGTAAGTCAATGCATAATTACTGGAAAGCATTTCTGACTGAATTTTAGATGAGCATTTTGACAAAATATAATATTGGAAACAATCTTTATCAAACATTCATGTGTAGTGTGAAGAGATAAAAACAGGAATCCATAATTCATACTGCAGAGTGTATTACCAAGTGTGAATAAGAGGCTGAATTTAAATGAGGAGGTCTGAACAATATTTTCTGTGAGGCATCTGCTTTAATCATTTACATTATTCACTAGGTTTTCCAGAACAGTAAATCTTAAATATATATTTGTGTTTGTGAGAATGTGTATGTAAATACACACATATAGGGACGTATACACAAAGCATTATACACATCCAAACATCAGCACATATTCACTGAGACACAGAAATGTGTTCATACACAAACAGACATAACAGCTTAGGGCCTGATCCTGCAATCTAGTTCCAATCTAGAATGGAAAGACTCTTATTGACAACAATGGATTTTGGGTCAAGACTTTAATGCCCTGTTTTTTTCCCCTCTCTTACCCTGAGTTAACTGTAATAAAAGTCAGATTAAGGCACAAGGAAAGATAAATCTTCATTTACCCTAAATAATTGAATGATTTACTTAGGTGATGACATGCTGAACAGAAAAGCAAAAATGTGAAACGACCGAAAGAGAAACAGAACCCTAAAGACCTTTCTGTTGGCCATGGTCCCTAGCTGACACGCTACGGATGCCCTCTGCTTTGGGATGCAGTGACAGGGGCCCTTGGGTGAAGAGCTGGGTGAGTTTGGAGAGCTGCCTGCATGGGCAAGTCTCCTCTTATCCCTCTCTCCCTCTCTAAAGGCTAAAGAGCCCAACAGCCTAAATAGCTTTTGAGTCCTCTAAGCAGCAGCAGACCCTCTTCTCACTTGGTTTTCAAAACAATTTTTTTTTTTGAATTATGTTTCATGTAAACTTTCATGATTGTTAATTACACTTAATATACAAATATGATTTACACATGTATCAGTTACTGGTTCATTTTTGACCTACAGAAAACAAGTGAGGCTGATAATGGATTTGAGGGCTGGCTGTTCCCCAGCCCTGTTAGGGAGGGACATCAGGATAACCTTTCTTTTTACAGGTGTGTTTACTGCATCCAATCCAGCCCCTTTTTGAGGAATATTTTCCTAAGACACAGGAGAGTCGCTGAGGAAGAACCACGACCAAAAATAAGGAAAGCCAGTGGTCACCACAATTCAGGTTTAATATCTGATGCTCACAGACCCATTCCACAGAAGCAGCACCAACTTCTGTGTAACTAATATAATCTGCATAAACAATCCTTTATTTTCACGTTCCACTTGGGACTGGTAGAGCAACATCACAGAGCTGTACCTGCCACCTTGTTGAGGAGAAGGCCAAAGGACTGTTGTTGTCTAGAGCTTAAGGCAGGTACAAGGTCCACCTCCTCTGTCTGGGTTCAGAGATCGCGTGCTTAAGGAAATCTATCACCCCTTCTAGCAATGTTCATTTGTTATGAACAATAAACATTTTTTTTCCTGTAGTTCACTAATTTTTTTTTTTAAATCCCCTTACTGCTCAACTCCTTTCTATTTCCTAATAATGTGTTTCTTGATGACAGCAAATCTGTTTGCCAGGGTCACTGCTGCATGGAAAGCTGTGGTAGATATATGTTTATGTAAATAATTATTTCTTTCTTGGAGGGGAACAATGAACACATGATAGAGTAAAGATACCAAAGCACTGCAAACATTTTTCAACAAAGCATTTACTGAGTTAGATAGGGCATATTAAAAAAAAAGTTTTTAATTACATACAGCAGACAAATCAACAAGGAATCATGCATGAAACCACGCACTCGAAAGACCAATGAAGTTTCACCTCTTTTTATGAGGATGAGTCCAAATGATTAAAACAATTATGCCCTACTATTTTAATTCTCATTCATCTAAGCTTTCTTTAATGGCGCTCTATTCTGAGCTTAAACACAAAGACAAATTAATTTGGTCTCTCCTCTGTGGGACAGAAGCAAAGCAAGATTCAACATGTCCCATTCTACCAGTATTTCATTCATAAGGCAGATTACATTTACCCATTTTTTTTTCCTCCTTTATTGTTTTATATTGTTATCCTGGGGAATGCACACAAATCACAAACTTTGTGACTAGGAGACATTCTGATAAGAAGAAAAAGTCAAACATATTCCAAAACTGTGCAATGTATTTGAAGCAAGACATTGTTCAGATGACAGAAAACAGAACCTGGCAGAGAGATAAAGGGGCTGCATCCCCGTCTCCTCCCCTGCCATTAATACTCTCCTGTTCAGGATACCTATGGCTGGAGCAGCTGTACAGCTCTTACAGCTTCCATGTCACAGCTGCATCCAGTATAGGGCCTAGAGCAGTAAAACAACCTGATGAAGAATGAGGCCCTAGGGTTATGCCATTTAACTGGGATTCAGGAAATTCAGATTCTGTTACACACAGCATAGCATCATGACACCATCTAGGTCCATCGGCAGCCTCTTCACCAAGCAATAGGAATAGGAGGCAACTTTGAGGAAAGAACCAGTGGCTACTTCTCTCCATCAAGGTGGCATACGGCTGAGAACATGCTTTGGAAGAGTTTGGAGACAGTCACATTTGTATGAACATCACAGACTAACTTGGTTAAGAGTCTAAGATGGAGATCAGTTTTGCATCTGAGTCCTACGTTAAGTAATATTGACAATAAGGACAGTCACTCCTACCTGGATTTGGAAGCCTCAGGATTCCCGACTCAGGAACAAGCAATCCCTCTGGATCCTTTGCAGGGAGGTTGCTGTGTAGCTCGTGATGGTACATGATCCAAAAAGAAGTCTTGCCTCTAGACACTGCTGAGATTACCAGGGAAGGGAATACCAAAACACCTTTTATCCTGGTGTGGTTTTGGGCCTAATCTAGCTGGAAAACCACCACAAGCTCAAAAAATAACAACAAAACCCCCCAAAAAACAGCCAAGGCCACTCCCACCCCACACGGCCTCTTTGGTATGTCTGTCACCTCTCTCCAGAGGAAGACTATTGGCATCATTCAAGTGAAAGCCACAATTTAGCACCATGTATTTGGCTAGTAGTGCCAGTCAGTCAGGTCCCGGCCTATTGAAGGGCCAGAGCTCCTTCAGGTGGAAGTAGATCATCATCTGTACAGAGGCTTCCAGTGATTGCTTTGTCTGGGTGACAGCTGGCTGCTGTTAGTTGCAAGTCCTGGTTAAGGCTTTAGCACCTTTGCCATATTTTCTCTTAATCATTTTTTTGCCTAGGAGAAACCCCTTTCCACATTCTTGAAACAGTCTCAGTAACAAATAAAGAGTGAGTGTAAGATATCAGTGAATTTTCTGGGTCATTCTTTTCTCAAAGGGGAAGATCAGAGATGGGATTTTGTTCTGAAATAAGAGTTACACATAAGCAGGTAGGTTCAGAGACAAGGAATACTGTGTTTGGGTCCAAACTGAAGCATCATCCATCATTCAGACTCCTGGCACAGGCCAAAGCACTTTTATTTGATGCAGCCTTTGTTATGGTAATTGATGTCTACATTGTCACATCCCTTCAGTAAATCACATCTTTTCAGAAACTGCCAAGATGGTCTGGGTTGATGGCAGCAGGGTCATGGAAGTCATCAGGCAGGAAGAGAATGGATTGTGACAGTAGCACAGGGCACGCACATGCTCCTGTAAAACATCTGTCTGAGCACCCCTTTTGGTATGGGGCATCAGTGAGGAAAATAAAGCATGGAAGTAGGCAGGGACTTTTACATGTGGTGAGTCACAAACACTGTCTCAGACAGAAAAGTGAGGTAGAAGTGAAAACATGAAGGGCCTTGATGAGGATACCTAGCGAACTCATAGGAAATTTTCTGATATGGTGACAGGCAGACAGGATCTGCTCTGCATGTCCAGACATCCTGAGAGTTTGAAGTGTGACTTTGCAAGGGCACCGCAGCTCAGAGAGCTGTTCCTGGTAAAGACTCCTGATAAGTGTCAGTGTGACCATTAGGATCAAGCGATGAGCCACAAGCTAGAGGAAGCCAACGAACCTCTTGGCCTGAGCTGCCACTTCTGTCTTGGACAAGATGGGGACTGACCTGAGGACAACAAGGAAAATGAAATCCTCTTTTTGTGCTGCAAGATTCAACGAGGCAACAAGAAAGGAAAAAGAGTGACCAATGTCTACATATAGCTGATCAGCAACACAAAGAGAGATACACTTAATTCTGGGTTTCCCAGATATACCACCTTAAAAGGAGGCAACTTCAAAGTTTTGAGAAATTGGAAAGTAATCCAGCAAGACTAAAACCATAAGAGCTAAGATTAAAGAAACTATAAACCACTTTTCTTGTGTGGCTAAATTCTCCTTAAGGAATGTAATTCATGCCTACATACATATCTACATATACATACACACACTAATGAAAAAAACAGATTTAGAACAGATATTCTGCCACAGTTAGAACAAGAGCAATGTCAAAAGGTACTTCTCTAATAACGATTCCACCCGCATAAATAATGGCTTATTGCAGACTAATAAACCTTCCCCTCCTACATAATTATGTAGGAAGTATAATGTTGTGTTGCCCTGGCCCCTATTCTCCTCCCCATCGCACACTCAAACACACACATTTTCCGTTTGTAATTAATTGGAAAATTCTCCGTACTAGTTTTCTTTGCACTTTATAAAATAACACAGAGATTAATTAAGAGGTCTATATTTCTATTTCAAGGTTCAAATACTTTCGCTGAGCACGTTGTGCTCTTGGAATCTGTAGTGTCAGCAGAATTCCTTACTTGAAAACACAGACATTTCTATTCCCTAAACTTTCCTTTTTTTTATATGCAATTACTAAATGAATGTGAGTTGTTAGGAGGCCCAGACCACATTCTCACCTGTTATAAATCTAAGGTCAGAGCCAGCTGTGCTGTGGATGTCTGTAAAGGAGGCTGCATAAACATATTATAAGACCAGGTGGTGCTGACTAAGGAGTCCCTTAGATCTTAGCCTTCACCCCCTTAGCTGTTCTGGAAAATCTGAGCCCTTTAAAACCAGCTATATCTTCACTAAAACTCATGAAACATTTCCCCACCTGCTCGAGCTCCTGTCCCTCCCGCAGGCAGTACAGACTCCAGGCATTTAGATACGTGCTGTAGCAGACAGTGCTTCCTCCACAGCTCTCAGTTCGAGGCTCTTCACTGTGACTT
Organism: Tinamus guttatus; assembly: GCF_000705375.1. The sequence goes on along the minus strand of NW_010583086.1, from coordinate 152,964 downwards.
ATAGACACAGACTGGGATCACGAGATGAAACTTCTTGTAGTAACCTAAATCCTAACAGCTTTTGTTTTCCTCTGCAAATACTTAAAATATTTTTTTAGTCAACATCTAGGTACACCCACGCATCTACCATGCTATCAGATTTTTGCTCTAGTGATTCAAATCAATTATTTCATTAGCTTTGGAAACAGCTTCTAAGCACATAGTTAAAATTTGCTTGGGATACACATAATAACAAAAAAGCTTTAAACAATGATCATACCTAACTGAAGCACATTGCAGTTTCAAATACAGCCTTTCATTAGCAAACCAGACAAATGAATAGAAAAACTCTCTTTCACATTTAATTGTTACCTACTGTTACATCTTTCTACTCCTCTACAGGTTGAACAGAGACATTAAAAAGATTGTGTTTGTAGGTCCTTATCCTAAAAATATTTATTTTTGTGCCTAACTGCTGCACAGGAGTAGCACCACTCAGTGTGAGCATTAGTGTGATTGAACCACAAGGGTTTTAATATAATCCATTTAGTGTTGTAAAGCAGAACTCTTAAGAGTTTTGCTAAGTTTACATATTTTCTTACAGCCAAGCACAGATTTAAATGCCACCCACAGCAGGAGCCTTGGTGTCTGCAAATGAGTAAACACAAAGCAGAAACAGCAGAATTATTATTCTTCCACTTGTGCCTAGAAAACTCTCTCTCTTCTGTTATCCCACAGTAGTCACTGCGGGAACCGAACTGCTCTGTATATAGAGAAACGTGTTACCTTGTGGCAGCAGTGGCCTGAAATGAGGGGCCGATTCAAGAATGCTCACACATTACTCAAGGCACCAAGAATCAACTATTAAAGGGCAACCCTGTCCAGGGCAGTGTTTTAACCAAGAATTTAAACTCAACGTCCAAGTTAAAAGGAAGAAAGGAAGGGAACAACTTTCCATCAAGGCAGGGGCCGAGCACCTGCACTTTGGAGTTGTAGCAGTTCTTTCATGGGGTCATCGTTGTTGACGACACCAACTTACCAAATTTTCTGGAGACACAGAAATGATATCATAAAAAAAACAAAACAGGGTCGGAGGCAAATGATCATTCTGGGATGTGCTCGCAAGGATACCATATCTGGGCATCAAGGATAGCTATAGGATATTACTTAACCTGAGCCTGCATGATGTTTAATATACAGTTATTGCAAGGAATTGGTTAAGAAACATATAGTAATTAACAGAGTGAGAGCAAAGCATTTCGTGTGCTACTTAAAGTTCCTGATAGATAAGTAATGTTTGTATTTTTAACACAGACTGCAGTGATAGCTAACAGTATCAATACAAACCGTGAAGAAAGTTTTATCAAATCTGTGACATAAAAAACACACGTAAGATCAGAGCCTGGGATGAGTTCAGCAGCTACCACCTTCGGCTCCATGGCCATATATGGTATTGCTTAAAAGCCAAGAAAAGGAATGTGGTTGACATGTATTAGCAAATATGTTCTAAAAATGCTTTAAAGGCCTCAGGCAACTGAGTGTATGATAAAATATTCACTGACTTCTCCGTGCTGAATGGTACGAACTTACTGGAATACACTGCCTAGCATGTGATAACACCAAAGCTTTAGACAAAGCGCAGATGGTAAAGGTAACACTACAGGCCCAAAAAATTGAAGCTTCCGAGAAAATGAGGAGAACATTTTCCCCAATAATTCCAAAGGTTGTTAGAAAGTCCTGAGAATTTTTTTAAGGTCTGTTCACCAGAAAATTAAAAGGCAAGCACTAAATTATAGCAGATACAAGAACCACAGAAATAAGGCATTGCAAATGAAACGTCTTACTTTCCCGACAGAATCTGCCACGCTGCCTACGGCTGCCACGTCGCGCAGAGCACATTACCAGAGACCCGGCGTGCGTGGGAGATTCCATCCAGAGGGAGAACGCAGGCCAGGGACAACAACGGCAAAATCGCGTAACCAAGCTCGAAATGCCAAAATACAATTTTTTGGAAGGATTCCTTTTTCAGGAATGTTTGCTTAAATATTTTTTAATTCAAAATATTTTCTGAAACAAAGAAATTATATCTGACTTGCATTGGAAAAGCTCAATTGCTCTGTTGAGAAGTATTCTGCTGTACAATAGCCTTCAGTCACTTGTTCTGCTTGGGAAAGATCTCAATGAGATAATGTTGAGCTAAGATACTCTTTATGTCTTTTTCTAATTCTATTTGTCTCCTGAAAGATCAGGGAGCCACTTGGCAGCACCTTCCCTTCTTAATGAGATAGAGCATAGGAAAATATTGTTACAAAAATACATTTTTGTTATCAGCAATAGTAATATTCTCAGTGTTTATGCATATTAATTTTAAATAAATGTATGTTAAAATAAGATTGCTACTTGCACCGAGGAACTGTTATAACATATATATTTAATTTACATAAAATAATTCATGATAATTTGCTCTCTGCTTCCTCTTGGTTCACCACTGAACTGGGGGACACACTGTCACAGAACTTCAGAAAATCAGAAAAAAAAGAGACTGAGAGACGTGTAGCAAAACATGTAGTTTGGAAAGTAACAGAAATTTGCACTTCTGAAGTAGAAGACTTAAAGAGCCTGTTGTCCAACAAAAAATCCCCTCGTGTCTTCTAATTCTAAACAGGGCCCTGGGAAAATCCCTTCACCTCTAGACCACCACTGCCTTCTGTAATTGCGCCTGAGAACAATATTCAGTTCCAACTTGGGGTCCAACTAAATCTTTATCACACTTCTATATCTGCTTTTCAAGGTGCTAGCTATTTATAGAGGATGGACTGTTAAGCCATGCTCTCCTGGAGATTTCTGTATGTAAACAAAGTCTCTCTTAAAAGTAAAAATAAAGCAGACACCAGAACCATTTAGTCCGCATAAGGGAAATTCCTTCTGCCCTAAATGCTTTTCTCAGAAGTGCAGCCAGAGATTGGGGGTGTGCAGGAGACAGGCACATCCCTACCCACATGCGTATCCCTGCACACCTCACTAATGACACACACGCAGAATTCTCCATCCTTACCAGCTTGTGTCCACAGATTTGTAAGGACCTTTAGACTTTTTTTTTTTGTTGTTTAAACCAGAGTTTTTCTGAGATAACTTATCAAAAATCAGTTTTCTGTACTTTAAGAGACTTACTAATAGAACAAATGATTTTTCAAGCAATTATTGCAACATGATGGCAGTGAGAAGATCAGTCTATTATTAAATATATGACCTCATGCAGAGAAAGCCTTTCACCACCAGTGTGGATGGCAGTGTACAAAGTCCCTGGAGATCTGACAGTTGTACAGAAATCCAGAAAGGAAGGAGTGAAGTATCTCATTCCATTTCTTCATGGATAGAATGGGTTGACAGCACACACACTATCCAAAAGGCATTAAACTAGCAGTGATCAAACATTGATTAGGAAACATAATGGACAATCTTTCATCACTCCAAAAGCTTCTCTCTTCAGAAGAGGGCAGAGGCTGTAGGATGATGGCTGCTATTTCATATGTTCAGTCATGTGCAATAGGGCAAACCAAGGGTTTGAACGTAAGGCTGTCCTATCTGGCCCCTTTCTCACAACTGCATTTGTAATTCACTAATAGTTTGCAAATAGAAGCTGAAAATTGTTGGAGCCCTCACATTTAACCAAATCGCCTTGTTCCTGACTCACATCAAGTACAGGAAAAGAAACTTCTTTTTTCCTGAAGCTTTATCAAGAACCACTAGACCCATCAAGTACATACTACATATGCACAGTTACACAGAGGGTTATGAGGCGTGTACCAGGCATGCAATGTCCTGGGACAATTTCTCCTCTCCTCCTTCCCCTATCTTCTTTCCCTTGGTCTCACACACTCTCTTGGCCTTCAGCAACATGCTCGGTGTCTCCAGAAACATTTGATTACACGACTTACGTACAATAGCATTGATCTAAGCTTGCTCCCCAGAATTTCCCCTCTAATGGTACCTGCTGATGGGTGTTATGTTCTGCAAGTTAAGGTGGTTTTTCATTGATGATTATCAGAGGATAAAGTCTGAGAATTCAGGGAGTGGGAGAGGCGAGCAAAGTGGTCTTAAACCCCTTCTGCTTAAGCTTATTTTAGAACTTTCGTGTTCCTGAGGAGATGGTAGGATTACTATATTTTTCCCATTTTGTAGGTGAGTAGGGGGGAACAACTCACTCCTCTACTACATTCTGGCTGTACCCTTGAGAGTTGGCTCAGGGCTTTTGCACATGGCTAGGTGGACACACTTCATGCCTTATGAGGCACCTCAAGAAATGCCTGGTCCTCAGCCCCAGTGGGATCTGGCTGAGCTGGTCACACTGGCTTTCAGAGAACAGTGCTAAATTCATTGCTTTTTTGTTGTAAATCTGAATCAAACTCAGGTCTCAAGCTGAGAGAGGCTGATGCATTAACCTAACGTGCCCACTTGACTCTCTCCTAAGTATCATGATAGATTTCTTTTAATCTGCTGCAGAAAATAAATTGCTGAAGAAAAAAAATAAAGATTTGTACTCTTTAAAGACTAATCACTTTCAGGCACTGTATGGCAAACAGCAAGATTCAGAATGAATCCTTTTACTGCATTACTCGTGACAGCTTACAACCCAGACTATTAAACATTCATCAATAAAAATTTAACATCCCATCTTCCCTTTGATATCCTCAACTGCTCCCTACATAAGACAACAAGAAGGCTTTCCACAGCTCAGTGTGATGGCAGGACATCAAAGCAGCCTCCACAGTTAGCCTGCTTCGAGCAGCTTCTTGTATTTAAAAAGTAGAGCTGTCACATGGGAGGGGAAGCAGCAAAGCAGGAGATTCTCTCTGGCTTGAATATATATAATCCCTCCCAAGGGGAACAGTATGTCCATGTTGTGGCTGAGCAGAAAGTTGCAATTCACGTTTCTTCCGATAAGTATCTGACAGACCACACAGAAACAGGAAAAAAAGAGCTGGATATTCTTCTTTGTTAAACAAAGAGTGTTGCATGCCAGGACTTCAGCTGCTGGAAAGAAGATTTTTGCTTAAAAAAAAAATGGATTTCATTACATTCTTAACTGAACGATTTGTTGTAGCTACTGTTTGCTGGAGAAGGGAAGCCTGTAAACAAACAAACCTATTTGCTTTCTTCCTCCAGCAGAGCGGGAACTGTCAAAGGGCACATCCAGCTCAGATCAGCAACTTCCACTTTCAGCTACTTCACTACAGGAGCTGGGCAGCGAGAGCCTGCAAGTCAACCCAGAAATCTCAGAGGCAAGTTCACAGGCAAAGTCTTTGTGGCAATTTCTGCATTTTTCACCATGTTAAAATACGTCTCCCTAGTGATTTATTATTATTATTTCTCTCATTTCTACTCTGGCCTAAAGCGAAAGCAGTGGTACATGAACCGAGGAAGAGACAAAATGGCTCAAGCCTTAAAAACTTCAATCTAAGCTTAAGGTTCAGCTCACTAATATGAATGTCCACTTACCTACTTCTAATTTAGTAGCACAGATTTCACTCCACCTGGAATATCAACAGTGTGAGTTTACCTATTTTTAACTGCCATTATGTCAGTGAGCCACCTGGAAATAATGAAGGTTTTAGAAATTATTATTCCTTATCTCACCCATTGGTAATATAACTTACAAAGTTTTAGTTTCAAAGGGAAAAGAGGTATATGGAGCAGATGCTTGAAAACATACTATTCTCCAGCAATTAAACATATTTCAAAAGTGAAAATGTCTTCCTTGGAAAGATTCCTCTGCAATTCCCCTTCTCTCTGAAGATTCTTTTGGCATCTCCATCACCCAAATGATCCTGGTTCCTTTGTGAGCCACCCCGTCGAGCTGGGACTGAGTGCGGTTTGTCCCCAGAAGAGGCCTTGTCTTGAAATTATGACCCTTCCTCCTTTGCAGCTAAAGCAGGACTGGCTGGACAGACTGTATATCATAGTGCTGCCAGGGCACCTGCCTACACCTTTTCCCCAAAACTGCTGGGCCTCAGCAGTACTTATTAATCCAGATTCCGTTTTTACCCAGAAGACTTCAGTGACGCAGGTAGACTTCGGATCAGGTGTTAGACAGAAAGAGACCATGGGGTCGAACAGGGTTCTTGGTTAGGCTTTGCCCTACCTGTCTTTTCTCTGACTCTTAGATGCCGGTACCGGTCATTTCTGCAGCTGCTGCCTACCTGCGGCAGGCTCGCGTTTTGAGAGCAATGCTCCTCCCCGGAGTCTGCCTCTTCCAGGAGTACTGAGGTGCTCTGGCAGAAACTGGAAAAATACCCCACACTGTGCAACTTTCCACATACTTATTGAGTGTTCAGTAAGTTTTCTCAGTCGCAGCTACACTAGGACAAGGGAGGTAGCCGATCAAGAAGGAAGACAGTAAAAGGAAGAAAGCAATGGTCTCTTGGTGAAAGAAACTGTATTTTCCTCAAGATTATTGAGGTCCTTACAACTTATTTTATCAGATGACTGGTAACTTCCAGAATTTGTCATTCAGCGTAGCTTTTGATAGCGGATTACAATATAGGTGGCCACAGAAATTGTATTTATGTCAGCAAGGGGCATGGGAAGAAAAGGAAGCATTGCCCACAATTATGAGTTAATTGACCTGCCTTTGCTTAGTTTTCAGTGAGCCCTTTGGGAGCCAGAGTGCTGCTAAGGGAGCTCAGACACACTCCCTCACAGCGCTCTTTCCTGCTGTGTTATTAGGAAAAGCCAAAGTTGTTCAGATTCCATGTGAATTATGATCACTCCAGCTACAAGTCTTTTACCGTGGTCTTTCACTTATCTTTATTTTCTCTTACCTTCTAAAATCCTTTGCAGTCCATTTTAGCACTGAAATATTTGCAGATTATCAGCAAGAAGTTTTAAAAATGCAATAGATTGGTACGACAAATATAATCTTTCTTTTGATTTTCACCTTAAAAAATCAATTCCCTTTTCCTATTTGCATTTTCCTATTTTGTTTCTTATCTCTTCAGGAAGCAATTTGTTTTTCTGATTTGAAAATAATTCTATATTCAGCTGTTTGGGATCTATCACAAAGGTTATTAAATCTCATTCATATTTAGCACAGCAGAGAGGTCTTCTTGGTAATTAGCAACTAGAAGATACGGGATAAGTGAGAGAATGAAATGGCCTGTACTGACGGGAACTTTCTTTTGCCTTTAAGAGACAAGAAGGACCAGATGAAGGAAGTCAGTCTCCACTACACCTAGCAGAGATGCCATTCAGCACTTAGAGTAGGAGGCTGTGGAACGACAGCACGACCGCATCACGGGTTTCCCACAGCAGTACGATGCCAGGAGCGCACGCTCATCACGTGTTTTCCAGGGCACCATTCCCTGAAGGAGCAGGGCATGGCCGTGTTGCCAGCACTGCCAGGGCAGGCACAGCGCCGCAGTGCTCCGGCTGTTGGTACAGCCGGCGGCACAACCGGCGCATGGATGCGGCTTGGAGACCAGCAGGGCACCTCGCGCGCCTGCCGTGCTGCGCTGCGACTTCGTTTCAGCACCAGTTCTTCATATGCCCGAATATTCACTGCTCACAGGGGTGTGATACGTGGACGTGATCAGCGAAACTTAGTCGACTGAAAATTTTGTGAAAAACATTCACATTAATAAACACTTCTCTAACTCAGCGCGCTCTTCTACTGCAAAGCCGGTGCAGCAGGCAGGTCTATTTTTGAGCAGGACATACCCTCAGGTAACAATCACACGACATGCACAGCAAGGCTTTGCTGCAGGGCAGCACTGCGTCTGTTCTCTCAAATACGTAAGCTGTGACTATCATTTTAAAAGTAAAATTATCTCGATGTACTAGCTGTGCATACAATTTTCCTTCTCTTGAAGCAGATTCCAGCTGACTGGCTCCCCTAATTGCAAAGGACGTTCAGCAAATTCTCAGCACTGGTCAAAATTCCCACCTGCGAGGAGAGACTGCACAGGCCCGGTGCCGTTGCAGCCCCGCTCTGCGGACTGCCTCTCCACAGCAGGGAGACCAGGAAACAGGCACGTCCCCTCCTGGGCTTCCTGCATAGCGATAAAAAATCTTCAGGTTTAAAATCAAAAGCTCCAAATTTAGAAATATGTTTAAAGCTACTGAGACACAAGTCTAGTTAGTATAATTCTGTCTGGAAGCAAGTAACTCTGAAATTAAAGGATCGTTTCAGATTTGCACCAAGGCGTTAGTATCAGGAGAAGTACATTTTACTGATATAATTAGTAATTTTAAACTTAAGTGGTTTGAATGATGGTATCATAGCAATACAGTAATAACAGTGAAACTGCAAGCTACTAATATTAATGTTCAACAGTCAGTCAACACTGAGTGACATTTCTGTAGTAGAAGTAGAATATAAAAGCAACTCATATCTATAGTCACCTACAGACACACAACTAGAATAAGAAAAACAAGAGTGATAGCAATACAGTTGGTAGATCTCAGCACTTTGAACTGGTTTTATAGACAAGAGGAAAAAGCAAAGCATATTAATATATAGGAATTAATTTTCTCCCTGTTAAAAGAAGGCTCATGCAGGCACTCCAATGATTCATATGTCTACACTTGGTCCTCGTCTTTTTGTGAAAGAGTCCTGTGCTCAGGACAAAAAGCCTTGTAAAATTCTCTAACCTTGTGCACTGCAAATCCGAACTAAGAAGAAAATGCAGAGAAGAGTGAAGTGTTAAACTTTCCCACGCATTTAACTACCAGCCACTTCCAGCTGGCAATCAAAAGCACATTAACTGCTGCCAGTCATCATCACAATTTTTATAATGTTGATATCTGAACCTTAGGAACTCAATCCACATATCAACTCAATTTATATATGTAAACACTCAGAAGCTGTTCCAGTCAAAATAGCCATAACAAGAGAGTTCAAAACAACTTCACTTTCCCACTTCCAACTACTCTTGAAACACCTCTGAGGTACATTTAACTCAACAAACAAATGAGGGAATTTAACTCAACTTACATACTATCCCCAGTCTAGAAGGAAGCCCATTTAAGATCTTAAATTAGTGATTCAGAGCTTAAAAGAACATCACTGAACCTAGCCAGTTATTCATAATACTTAGTCAATGTTTTTAAATATCACAGAAAACAGAGGTAAAGTAAGTAATAGGTCTATGCATTATTGAAGCTTCCAGTTTGGAAACTGGGGAGATGACATATATCTCACACTAGCACTGATTCTTCCTAATTTCATTTTCATTCTTAATATGACTCAGCCTCATGGGGTGAGCTGAGAGACAGACTTGCTTGCTCAAGCACTTGCTCTTTTGGACCAACCTCATTCCCAGACTTTCAGGTAAAGTAGATGTGAGACATAAATCATCCAGAATTGCTGTTAACTACCAGTATAACACCAGTAGGAACAATGACAAGCCCTGAGCCAGCTCTGCATTCCTCAAATATTTTAGCGTTTTTTGTGTGTTTTCAACCTAAGACAGTCAGCTTGATGTTCAAATATCCCTGTTAAGAAATTGCAGCATAACTACCCTGGATTTGAGCTTGTCGTTCATTCACAAGCTCCTCATGCCAAGATGAGTTTGGCACACAACCTGCCGGCCTAGGGATCTCTCAGGGCTCCTTCCACTCGCAGACACACACTTCATTCTAAAGCATTTGCCTGGTGGCAAACTCTAGACTTCAATAAGTGTCACTCACTTGCTGGACTGCAAACAAGTCAATAGGTGGAAATTATAAAAAGCAGCAGAGATAGGAGCTGTTTAGCTCAAAATATCTGCCCAATATATAATCAATTTATGTATAATATTGAAAAGGGCTGTCAGTAGCAAAAGTAAAAGCAGGAGAGGGCAGTATGCTGAACAGTCTATTTGAGGGCATTTCAGTTGTTTTGAAGAAATTATGGTGGTTAACTATTGCTCTTGACATTTTATATAAGTAACGCAGGGCTTGCAATAAAACCATGAAGCCATCTGCTGTGAATGGTGTCAGTTATTTGTTGAAGCATCGCTTCCCATATGGAAAAGGAGAAGACGGAGAATACACAAGTAACGATGTTCAGGTACAGACTCACAAAAAAAGAATTACAGCTGTGTATCTAGGATGACATATTGGTTTTAAAGACACACAGACCATATAAGACAGTCCAGTTAAGAGAAAGAAATCCCATCCTGTCCATGGTTTAACTGGTCAGGACTTGGAGCTCAATTTAGTCACACTTCCCGTTAACATTCCAATTTAAACGGTTTATAGATGGTTAACTCGTGGCCAGCAAATACTTTAAAGCACATTGAAGGCCCTGGTAGCCATCATGATTTTTATAGGTGGTTGCAGATATCTCTAAGCACATCAGTAGTACATGATAAAGATGATTATAAGCCACCTTTGACCCGTCTACAATCAACCTATAATTACTTATTAAAACATCCACTAATCATTGATTAACTCTTCATATACCATCACTAAATCCCTTGGCCAGGCCCTGAAATGGTGGGGGTTTTTTGTTGTTTTTCTTTTTCAGTTGCTCCTTTGGAATTCTTTTTAAAATCTATTTCTTTTTTAGCTATGAACAATCACATTTTCCAAGCTTTGCTCTGTTAGTGTATGAGACAGAATCTTACTTTGTAAGTTTTCAAATGAAAGCTCAGTTATTCCTGGAAAAAAAAAAAGGAAAAAAAAGCAGACAACATCACATTAGAGTATGATATTTTCGCCCATTTCTGAACTTACACAGTCTTTCTCCTAATTGAGAGAGTCACACTATCTTGTAAAGACAAGTCTGAGTTACAACTGACTCCAAGAAAACCCAGGGACCACACATTTAATTTGATAAAAGTTAATGCTAATTTCTACTAATTCCTGTCTAGCGTCAGACAAAAATCCATCCTAGCATATTCATCACCTCTGATTTTTCCTTCTAAGAAGACCTGAGAAGACCTATACAAAAGAAAGAACACAGCAAACAAGCTGAACTACTTTAAACATCAGCAAGGAGGGAGCTGGGTTGGACTCGGGCGCCGGGCAGCGTTCCAGGGGTGAAGTGTGTGTTTTACGCTCTCCAGATTGCGCTGCCCTTTCCTCCATGCAATGCTAATGAGCAGCAGAGCAGCTCCGACAGCTGAGCTCGGAGGTGTACGCCTGTTTGGGTTAGTCTAGTTCAGTCTTAAGAGGGATTAGGAACAGGGAACTACAGCTCTACCGAGGTGTGGAGTTGCATTAATGGTTTTATATGTAATACTAAATCTCTAGACCTGTCCCCGCGATTCTTAAGTAACAGACTCTGTTTGATTCCCCTCTCAAGCAATTACACTGAGCAGCTACAATTCAGCAGAACACAAAAAGAGCAAAGACAAGGCGTTTTCAGGTGTTATGCAAGAAAATGTCAGCATACTCCACTATCTACACTATGTAAACAGACTGATTTTCCCAAACTTACCAAGAATAATGTCAACGCTAAGTACATTCTTACAAATCAAACCATCCTTTCTATGTCTTGTCCTCTGAGGAAAGTGGCTAACACAACTGCTCCTGAATAAGCTTCAACAGAGACATTGTACTTAAACTGGTATTATTCTGGAGTAACTATTCTAGGGTCACAGTGATTTGCATTCTGGAAGGAAAAGCCCATGTAATTAACTCTTTCAAAATAGTTTATTCTGCAGTAAATATACCAGCATGTCTTCTCATGTAAACATAGCTATACTTTTTTTTTTTTGACATAAGACTAAATCCTATTTACACTTCTCATAACCAAGGGGATGTTTTCATTATCAGTTTAAATTGATCTGACTGCTTCTGCAAACAGGGACCATTCTCTGCTTTTCAGTATTTCAGCTGTACATAGCTGATACTTTCCTTTTGTAAGCAGGAGCATGGCTGTGATTGCCCAAAGATCCAACTGAATGAAAATTAGCACAAGAATTGAAAAGGCTACCCCCATGGCTGAACAAGACAAGCACGAGAAAGAGCCAATGTGCATGTGCAATGAGAATGGAAACAGCCTTTTTGGCAGTGAATTTATACTGGTTCAAACTGGTCACGTACATCCAGCAAAATGTGTCTTCCCTTCTTCCCTTGAGAGCTGCTTTTATTTCAAAATCATAACATCAAACCTGGAATCTGCAATTATAAAACAACTGGCTCACATAGCAACATAGATTTTCTGTGACTTTTTTCCCTCCCCTTTCTCCAGTGGGTGGTAACTTTTCTCTACAAAGATAACATCTTAAGAAATGTAAAAACTTTGATTTGTGCACTGCTTCCTAAACACAGATTATTAAATGTTCTTCTTTTCAAGACAAATGATGACAGCTGGGTTACATAATGTTCATATTTTGTTTTAATTTACCAATGGAAACCTGCTGAGTGACTGGCTGTTGTTAGTCTTTTCAGTCAATTATTTTCATACAATCTGAGGTTGCATTTCTATAAAATAGTGACATACTGGGAATACTCACACCACTAACTATAAGCTCCTAAATTAGATGATAAAGAAATGACTCTACAGATCCCTCAAATCAGTGGAAATAGAAGCTTTCCAGGGGTCACTTCATAGCAGGAGCCTAATGAGGGCTCGGTGCATGACTGCATGGAGCAACCTCTGTCTGTCTCCTCTGACTCTACAGAAAAACCCTTGATTTAAAGGTCCCCCCAAAAGTGCAAGTTGGACTTAATCACATTGATAACAACAACGATCTATCTCGGACCTTAGTGGAATGTCCCAGAATCCACACACCGAGATTAGACAGAAATTCTGCAAGCCAGAGTGATTGATGCTCACAAGACATTGAAATTAAGGATAAGGGTGGAGAAGCTTTGCTTTTCAGTCCGACAAGCTAGCTTAAGGAAAACGGAATTTCCAGAATGCAAGACCAAATTACCTGGAAACAAAATAGTTATTCTATATAGAAAGATACTTTCCTAGTACAAACAAAATAGTTATTCTATATAGAAAGATACTTTCCTAGCCCTCAAGTAGTTTCTCCTTGTTCTAAAAGGCCACCACTGGCTAAGAGCATTGTACCAACACCATCTGGCTTCTTGACTGTTGTTCTACCTCAGGATGAATCCAGAGACTAGGATCTTGAAACACCTGACTATACTTGGTATTTTTTTATTTTTTCTTCCATTTTTAAAAAAATATTTTTGCGTTTTACTAGCTTGGAAAGGGGAAAGCCCTTACTTGACTATAGATTGTGAGAGTTTATTGTACATAAGCATGTCTGGATGGGCTTATAGCATCTATAGAAAAAAAAACAGATAATTTTAAGTATTCTTAAAACAATGTCAAAGATATGCAGTAAAATGGGCTTTCCCTTCTGGATTTATTTATTTATATTTAAAAGATGTCATCTATTACACTCCCACTCATCAGAGTGTCCTTTCAAGACCCTTAATGTAATATCATTATTGAGGAGGGAAATGAAGGCAATGCTAGCCATCACAATGTCAAATCAGGACTGGAAACTTTCTATTTGGCTCTGATTTTGTGGTTTGAAAATAAAACAGTAGTTTGATTTCAGCAACAAAATATTCTATCATCCTCAGCTTGCATTCACTTGATTCAGTTAAAACTATTTTGCTCAGGTTTCTATCTCCATCAACAACCTTGTTCTTAAACCACTCCTTAAAGTTTAGGACTTCTTTGTAACGTTAATCTCATACTTTAGCCCTAATCAATATTGAGATTAGCCCGGTGATTTCCTCATGGTCTGATACTCGTAGTGTTTTCATGTGTTTTGCTCATCACTGGTAGCACAGCATTTGTGATAGAGTTCTCTAAGTGTTTTTAAAGGCTTTTAATAATTTTAAAATGCTTTTAATAAAGACACATAGAACTGAGTCTGTGTTTCTGTTAACAAGTAAGGTGGTTCTTGGACTTGTAAGACCCTAGCTAGATATAAAGCAGCTGACCCAAGAGCCTCAAAGGAGCCTGGATTCTCACACAGAGCATCCAGCTCTGTTAGACAGGCTACAACTTGGGTAAAGGCCTCTTAGTTAACATTCAAGGATAACATAATAAAGAAAAATTCAAATTGACTTGTTTTCCTGCTCTGGTGAAAACATACACTTCCCCCCCCCCCCCACCTTTGGTCTTGCATTACACTGGCCCAAGACCAAGTATTATCTCAAGTACAGCAGATATAGATAAGTAATTAACTCTCACATAACTAAAAAAAACAAAGTAATGGGTGCCAGCAGCATTTGTGCTTTGCACACAACCAGTTGCCTCAGGCCACTAGAGGCTACTGCAGGCTAGTATTAATACAAATTCTCCAGACTATTTTATCATTTATTGTTCTAAAAGAGGACAGGGGATATGAGTTAATATATCTAGTATGTTGAAGTAACTTGAAAAAATTTTAAATTAAGAATGTCTGTGCACTACAAAATTTCTGTCTAGAGTCCAAGTGAAGGCATTAAAAGCATGAATTGTTTTTCAATAAAATTACATTAATCAAACTTTCAATCAACTTATCCTCTGAGTCCCAGACCAAAATTTAGATTTTCTCTTGCCTGTCCTTCAAAATCTCCCCAAACTTGCTGTTTTGTTCCTAGACAAGTTCTTAAATAAAAGCAGCAGATACAAACACTGCTGCCCTGGGTTTTGATGAATCATTTAAACCAACACAAATGATATCCAATTGCAACTGGAATACTTTACATCTATTTTATATTCTCTCTTGTTTTCACAAGGTCATAGAGATGGAGACCTCCAAATGCTTTAGAAATTTTTTGTTTTGTTTTACAGCAGATGTTTCTCGCATTAACATAATTTGCTCTATGAAAAGAAAAAAGTGCATCTATACTGAACAAACAGATCCTGACCTCAGACAGTTCAGCCTATATCTGATTCACGGCAGCACCAGAACTCCTCACCTCTGGAAACCAGGCAACAATTTGTAACAAATATAAAAGGGATAAAAGGGAAAAACTTATCATTACACTTTGGATAGTTGATATCTGCACTATGATTTCAGGCCTTTGGCAAATAAATAGTACAGTAAATATAGAAGCAGCATTAAGCAAGGGGAAACTAAAGGGCACACAGCAAGAAAATCATAGGAACACTAAAGCTAAAGAATTAATATCAAGTTGCTTTTGCAAACTTCCTAGCTCAGGTAATTTGATATTCGAAGAATTTGCCACAGAAATGGCCCACGAGCAGGGGAAGGCAGCGCTGCCTGTGCTGGGCCGAGCCGGCTCCCCGGAGCAGCCAGCGCCGAGGGGCAGCGCCAGCCTGGAGCGGGGCCAGGGACACCAGCGCGATGAGCGGGTCGGGATCCGAGGGGAGAAATCCTACTGAAGGGAACAGATGCTGGAGGTGCAGGAGACTCCCAGCAAAGGCCAGGGCTGAAGCGAAGTCTGGCTTTGAGGTAAATGCTCTCTGATTAGGACAATAACAGTGTAGAAGATAATCCTTGCTGGACCAAGAAGCCTTGGACCCCCATGAAATGAATTGAGACCCCCATGAAATGAATTGTTATTTTATTGTGCTTCATGAATATTGCGGACCATAATCTGTTCTCCTGAATGAAAAGCTACTGAAGGAAAAAGAGCTGCAACGCATTTTGCTAGTGAGCATTTTGCTAGTGAGCATTTGGCTTTAAAATATCATCAGCATAAATCACTGGCAAATTTTATAAGGACTTTTCAAGCCTGGAAACTGCGGCAGAGCAAAGGAATGAGCATAACGTTACCACGTCTTATTCTCACATCACCAGGACCAGTTTGCTGCTCTTTCAGTCTCCCAGTCCTGACTCCTTGGGTGAACTGGGCTGGGTCAGTGCCTTGCTGAGGGCATCGCAGTGCTCTCTTGGAAGGGTGCCACAAAGTAGGTATTTCCTGCAGCATTTCTTGCTTTAACTTCAGTTCCTAGAAAACAGGAAACTCTGACAACTAGACTGAATGACACAACCAGCAAATCTGCAGAAGGGCCGAGAGCTGAAAACGGCATCTGCACTACCCTAACTGTCCCTCCTGTACTCAAAACAAGATACAATCTAGAAAGAAACATTTCAAAATATTTATTCTCCTCACTCTGAATTAGTAAATCTGTCCATGACAGTCACTGATAAGCAGAAAAATCCACTCTCATGACTGAGAAGGATGGATTTTTGAGGATGAAAATTTGACTCAGTTTTGTTGTTTCAAGTTACAAGGAACTCTGTTCTGCTCTGTGAAGATTTTGATAGGATACTGAAAAATTAGCCTGGAAAAAAAGGACATATATAATGGTTTGCAACTTACCCTGTTTTGGATAAAAACTCTCCAGCAAAAATTGTATTTTTAATGCAAATAAATTCTGTACAGCTCCAGAGCAAGAGAGATGAGACATTCTTCTACAAGAAAAAGAGGAGCTTGCCCAGCAGATAAAAGAACTCAACCTTATCTTAAAACAAGAAAAATAAGGAAAGTATGTGGAAGGATTAAATCATGTGAATAAACTCTCCAGTCAAAACAAAGTTGTCCTTTTGCAAGTTATTTTGTTAAATCGAAAGACAGAGCTTATGTTGTCTTAATTCTTTTTGTTTGTTTGTTTTAAATACCAACTTCAAAGAGCATTAAACGTAAAGTATGTCTTTTGATTTCTGCTACAAAATATAAACTGTACATGGAAATTAGGAAGGAGATGAGGCTGAGGGGAAATGCAGTTCCAAGGACCTGGTGTACTGCAGCTTGAAAGCAGAGGCTGTTTTGTTCATACCAGTTAATGATAAACATGACTCTCCTTCTGCAGGTTTTTGTTTTCTTGAAGTGGAACTTACTCATAGCCACAAATGCAGTTTTCAACACAGGGGAATCATACAGACATTTCAACCTACTTATTCAAATGCAGAGTCCACCTCTATTCTGCAAAACACTCAAGCACCCCATTACCTCGCACATTGAGCTGTTAGCACAAGCTCAGGCCTCGCTGGCCTGTAGCGAGCCACCCTAAGGAAACACTAAAACACTTTGCAGAAGGACAAGCTTAAGCGTGGCCTTAAATGACTAGCCCAAATGGGAGAGATTCAAATGAAATGTTAGAGGTCCCTGTAGCCTAACTTGTAATAAACTTTAGAGAGATGATTCATTTTATCAACAGAAAACAGAATCAACTTCAACTTTTGAGGTGTTATGTCAAAGTATCTATAGCAGTTATAACAGAAGAACTACTGATGAAATTAATTTTTATTGGATGTTGAGGTTTAATGCAAAATATTTTATTCTGTCTTCTGATAGAATACATGCATATGGCAAGAAAATTTACAGAATTGCCTCTGGACTTTTACTACCATCTCTTACATGACCTCTGAGAGAATCACCCTGATTTCAAACATTGTAATAGTCAGATCTCAAAGAGTGAGTAATCGCAGCCTAAAAAGCATCAGCAAAGAGAGATATGACATGAAACAAATTGAAATACCTTATATCTATCTGCTTTTGGTGTTATGTGATCGGACCTACAATGCAGAGAGGTTCTTGGTACAGTGGCCATGATAATTAAGTCATGAGCATATTATAAAGGTATTTACATAACCATAACTACATCCACTACATACGTAACTACATACAGCCGTGAGTAACAGTATATTTTAGAAGTAACAAAGGTTTGAGTGTCTTACTGCTCACAAAAAGTTTGTTTCCTCAAATCACAAGTTTTTCAAAATGCTGGTTGGTTATTTTAAGGCACTATGCAGAGTTAATGTTACATTTATGCAGATAAGGTTATCAAAAAAGGTTTATGTACTGAATTTCAGTGAGATCTGGTGAACTGCCAGATACTTATGTTCTGAAATTATTTCATTTTCACCAGTATAATCTAAAAGTCTATCTTATTCACCATTTAAAAGTTCACCACACCCCATGATGGCTTTTTAATCCATAGAGGGATTGGGAAAAAGCTTTTACTCTATAAGGCAACAAAAAGGAACTAAAAAAACAAAAGGCAAAATTCTTCAATTTTCGGAGATATGGAAGAAAAAGCTCCTCCTGAGATAGTAGCTGCCAATATGTGTTGGTTTTCCAGCATCATTACCCAGCTTCTACCCATTTACAGGCAAATTTTAAACTATGCCATTTTGAATATTGGAGATGTCAGCTAGACCTTTTTAATACTCTGCTATTCAGTGATGAAAACAAATCACAAAATCCTACTGTAGGAGTCTTTGCATTTCACTGATTTGTAGGTTGATACACATATTTAGCATTTCTATGGTAAGAGGTATGTCCAGAATGAGTCTTCAGGATTTCAAGGAAAAAAATTAACAATGCTAAGAAACACGTTACCTGTAACAGCCACCACTAAATAAAACCTGTCTACTTAGTAACCCTAAAGAAAAACAAATGAATGGCACAAGGCAGTTTATACCAGTACGGTATTAGAGAAGAAAGGGACTGTGGCATGTACTAGACATTGAAATTAGCTTTTTGGCTTTCATTAAAATCAGGGGAAAGAGGAAGCTGAAGACCTTTTTTCCAGTTCCCTAGTTAAATCTTAACTCATTAAGAGACCAAAAAAATAATTGTGTATCATTATTGCAGAAAAACATAGAGCAGTAAAGAAAACCCTTTGTTAAAAGTGATACTTATTTACACTGGTTGGATCTACATAAAGGCATTGTTAGTAATTTGTATGAACATGTTCCTATAGATCATTATGTTTCAGAGTGTTTCCAAGTCAATAGAGAGAGAAAATTTGTATCACAGTCAGCTGAGTTCAGCCCAACACAGAAAATTTTCATGATTAATTCTGTTGGCCAAGGCACAGGCCTGAAAACATGATTAAATAGGTCCCCTGAAACATCATTTGCACTTATCATTGTTGAAGTTCCATATTGTATATCCTCTAATTAACAATATTTTCAGCAGGTTAAGCTAGATGACTAGATCTCTTTACCTGTCTTAAAACCTTAGCTTTAGTTCTTATTCTACTTTTACTCTCTCAAAGCAAATTCAGAGTAGCCAAAATTTGTCACACACACATTCTTTTCAGTCAGTTATCAAGAACAGATTTTAGTATTTCCCGATTTTCTTCTAACGCTACCATGAACAGTTGATGCCTATACTTCTTTAAATGTCATTCTAGTTCATATCATGTCTAACAAAAACATCTGGTTTGAACTGTGTCATTTTCCAATATTTGGCCTCAATAATCAAATTTCTCAGTCCCGATTAACTTGCTGTCTCTGGGACTGATGGTCCTCTTACTTGGCAAGACACTAGTGCTCTTTTTCCGTCAAATTACAAACTCCTTGATCATTTCCCAGTTGCTTTGTGCTTTGCTGGTGAGAGGATCTGGTCTTTTGGAGAGCTGCCCAGAAAGTGGGATGTCTGTGGATTACCCAGGTGGGCAAGAAGAAGGTATGTGGTAGGAAAGCTGCAAAGATCCCTCAGGGGCGAAGGGAATCCTGATGGCGAGACCTGAGCTAGAGCTGATGCTGGTCTAAAGTACGTCAGGGTCCAAAGTAGCCATGGAATAGCCTGAAGACCAGAGATTACATGAATGATTTACAGGCAAATTTTCTATCCTCCCTGCAGTCTGTGCCAAATGCAGCTGATGCCCAAGGAATCTAAGAACAGATTTCCCTAAAATGAAGATGATGTTTCTGCTCCTATCTATTGTCTGGGGGTAGAATATGGTTTTCAGAGGTTATTATTAAAGATCATTCAATGAATACTTCATCTAACCAGGGTTTGTTTGCCAATTACTCATATATTCTACCTGAAAGTCAGAACTGAGACATATTCTCTGCTCCTTTATTGAAGGGAGCCAAGTTGAACAAAACACTTTCTGCTTTCACTCAAGCTCATTCTGTTTATCACATTTTTTTTTCTGAATTGAATTATTTATGAAATAAATACAAAAATAAAGGAGGACACAGGCTCAAGGGATGCTATAGCTAAATTCAAAGGTATCAGTATAAATGTTTTCTGTTTCTAGTCCTCCATCCCTTGATAATAAGGACTATTCACCAACAATCAGGAACAACAGCATATTTGCTTTGCACACTGCAGAGTTAACAGAAAACTGCTAAAATATTTCCCTAAATACTGTACAATTCTCTAATGCTTAGTTTTTTTTTTTTCTTAATCAAAGCTTTTATTACAGGAAAATCTAGGACAAGTATTATTTTCAAAAAGTAATAGCTGTTGAGTACCTAGCTTGGCTGCAGAGAGTAATGTTGAAATAAAATGTATTTTTAATGTTCACTTGATTTATACACCTTTCCCCAAGGACACTCTGACTTGCACAACGAATAAGCAAGGTTTCTAGTGTTTTCATTCCACTTGTAAGGATAATCACGAGGCAGAGGGCAGGCACTAACCCACCACAAGCAATATGATTACTGTATGATTATCAGGTTTCTACAGACTTCCTATTTGCTCTCTGGAAATAGAATGGCATGATTTAAATAAACAAATGCAACTAAAGATTGCTAATTAATATAAAAATGAGAGGCATGTTCTCCCAGCCTTCTATTACACTGATCCATTCCATCAGTGAAATTAACCTAATGAGTCTTATTTTCTTGGTGCCCACCTTTCTACAGTTTTGACAAGTAAAAACTATATTTAAATAAAGACATGCAAATATTAAGAGACTCTGTTTTGTTTTGGGGAGTATTAACTCATCAGATTTACTAAAACAGGACATAATCAGAGACGTTGCATGTTGTCTGAGCTACAGCCTTTGAAGCCTGAAATGGCTGTTATAATTAAACACGACACTTATTCATTGGAAAAAAAAAATCACAATTATGAACACAAGGGCTATGCGAAGAGAAGAGAACAACATGCCAGTGGTAATGGCAGAGACAGCTAACTGAAAGCCAGCAAGGCCCACCCAGAGAGAGATTTTGCAAGTGGAAGAATGACTCACAGGTTAGTTACACAACTCAAATTTGCATCCTGGCCCAAAAGAAAGGGTAAGTGAGAGAGAGAGGGACCTGAGAATTAACTTACAGGGAGAGAAGCAAAGCTAGTGCAGCTAGCCTGACACTGAATGATAGCTTTTATAGCACGGCACTGGAGAGGAAAGGTTGTACAAAATTTCCAAGGCACATGGGGCTAACCCATGGTCATTTAGAGGCACTGGAGAGAGAGAATTAGGGGGTAGCAATTTGGGAGGACAGCCCAGTGGTAGCTGCGTGGGCACAAGGAAAATACCTCCAGGATTACCAGAACAGCATGCGCAGAACAGCATGTCTGCATCTTCCAGGGTATGTGTGTAATATGTCACTGTTTGACACTGCAGGCTGTCAGATAGAAGGACGTGGTTGCCTCCTCCCTCTCCAGGTTTCCCTGGGAATTTGACAGAGCCGTTTGCCCAGGCCCAGAACAGCTCAGTGATATTTTAAGTCCAACTGGTTCATGCCTGCAAGGAGATTGCAGTCCTGTGCCTCACATATCCTCTTTGGACAGGCCTGCGAGGAGGCAGGTACAGTTTTGCCCTCAAGATATTTTCAGTTAAACCCCAAACCGATTAATAGAACTAGTAAAGAAACAGTAGTAAGTTGTAAATTTTCACCAACATACTTAGTATGTTAGTTTGGAGTTTCTATTTTCTTTTTAAAAGAAAATCTATTTTCTCTGTAGAGTAAGTCTTTTTCTCTAGATTCAAGTTTCTCTTATTTTTTATTGAATTAATTTGGCATCTTCTTAACAATCAATCTAATATGCAGCATAAAATAGGCATTACTGAATAGAAACATGAAAATTTTAAGTTTGAAAATATATTTTAGTGAAGGGAGAAAATTCTATTTTTTAATCAAGTCAGATTTCCATATGGCAATATTTCTTGTCAAATGGAAAGCTGATGTCTTGGTCAGCTGTCCAGTTACATTCATGAAAGAATGACACAGTAATCATTTGTTATAAACCCTACCGTCCACATGAATGTGAGTTTTATACAGCTCTGTGCAAACAGCACTGGCTGCCTCAGCCTAAGTTCATGCTTTTAACTTTGCAGAATTGAATGCAAATAAATCCACATACTCAACAGGTTGAGTTTTCAAACATTTGGATTTTTGATTGGTAGTTTTGTGATTTTGGGCATGATTTGAAATTAGTAAAGACTTTCCAAAGGGTCATTCACTTTGGATGCCTTACCATCCTGTATTTGATTTGTAATACAAATCAGGCCACAGAGCTACACGCGAAAAAAAAAGGATGCTGAACGATTACAGACCCCACCTAAGAGTGGACATTTTACTAGGAGGCTGCAGAGGAGGCAAAGAGCAGCACTGCACACATTAATCGTGCTGGGCTTGGTGACGCACTAGGGAAGCGGAAACCCGTCTGTCGCTGAATGGGATCATGATTGGAACTGACCCCGATCCAAGACCAGCAGCCACATTATTAGGAACTTTTGCATACCTGCACAGCAGATGCGAAAGAGCAAACACGGGGTGAGTGCCCTGGGAGCGAGGCTGAGCTGCAGCGGGACCCGGCACGCAGCCCCGATGCTGCCGAGGATGGAGCAACTCGAGCTGCAGCGCGGGAGCACTCGGGCAGCGTCGCGCTGATCTCCGCTCTCCTCCCGTGCGCCTTGGCTCTTACTGGGGCTGTTCCCTGCTAGAGAAAAACCGCTCTCCACTCCAGATATTGACAGCATTTTTGGACTGCTTCTCTTTGAGTGCCTTTGCCATAAACCACCAAAGTAGTAGGCAATCAGTCACCTGCTGTAAAATATTGCCATCTCCAGGAAGCAGCTATTCTGCACCTGCAAAGCTTCCCTTTGGTGTGTGTAAAAATCCCCAAAGCAGATGCCCTCGGGACCAGAACAAAAGCAGCAATATAAAAAAAAAGGCATTAAGAACGATTTCCTTACAATACAATGAAAAATAAATGAAGATCTCATACAAGTTAGGATTGTTTTATAGCTAATTCAAAATTATGACATTTCCTAGAGTGCCCCAGTTGCTACATAGAGCTTGAAATTGTATCTTGTTTTTACCCCATTTCAAAAGCAAATTTATCAAGGAAAAATAAGTTCAAAATGAATTGTCCAGTCTTTTACCAACTGTCAGTGATCTAACCTGAACCTCTATCCAGAATGTTCTGAGGAGCAAGTTTCCCTAGTTCCTAAAAGGAGAGTGTGAGGAGAGACAGTGCAGCACTGGAGCAGTTCAAACTCCCACCACCCATTTGGTTGTAGCAGCAGCACTTAACCCATCAGATATCAATGTGTTATGAAGTTTAAAACTTAGTTTGAAGGAATATTTTTTACTTGAATGCTATGTTTATCAAATGCATGACTATGAACTTCCTCATTTTGTAACACGCTACACTTATTTATGGTATTTAAGCAGCTTACAAAGGTAAGTAGTAACAAAAAATTATTTGAATTCCTATAGACTTTCCTATGTTTAGTAACATGCATGTAATACAGTAACAAGACAGAAAAATATGAGAAGCCCACTCCTAATACAAAGCAGGAATCAACCCATTCAAACACATGGATTTATGTCAGTGTCAAACTGATTTCTCAAGAACTCTATCATCTCAACCATCTACTTAAATGAGATTGTAACCATATAGAAATTTCCTAAACAAAATTTTGTAACAAGCCCCCAGAATAATGAAAACACATAGCAATTAAAAACTAGCTTGGAAAAAGAATCAACTACCTCAGCTATTGTTATTGAGAAAGGAAATGTGTTGCACAAAACATAACATGAGGAAGATCATCTAAGAATTTCCACCACCAGAGATCCAGCTGAAACAGTCATGCTAACTGTTGAGTCAAGAGAGAAGAGAACCCCTCACGGAGCCCTTCAGAAAAGGATTAAAAAAAAAATGAACAAAAAAGGAAAGAAACAACTTTAGAACCAACCTCTATATTTCTGCCCACAAATCTCATCAGAAACTCATAGGCAGACATCGTACCTGCAGGAGACTGCACTAGAAGACCAGACATATTTTTGAATCCCAGCTTGATGGTATTCATTACAACCTGAGACCATTTTAGAGTCTTCAAGCGAGAAATACATTACAAGGAAAATAAAATGAAAAACAGAACTGGAGGTGACTAGCTAGATTCAGCATTATGTAAAGACATGTAATGCCTTTTAAGGAAAATTTATTGCTGAAAATTTATTTATCCAAATAAGAAAAAAAAAACCTTAGAAGCTTTCAGTGATGCTTTTCATTAGGGTTGATAAATCCCAGCATTTCTAGATCTTGAATACTGGACGACGTTTTGGAAGCAGTCCTGTTCACAATACTTTAAGATTCCCCAAACACTCAGAAATATCCAAGATTACCTAGTGTAAAGAAAACAAAAACAAACAAACAAAAAATCACTGCAACCCTCATTCGAGTGGTAAATGACTTATTTCACTGTGTGGAGAGAGGAGGAGGGGAAAAAAAAAGTCTTATGAAAAAAGAGGCAGAGAGTTAGGCAAAGTAATTGCTACATTCCACTGAAGTTTCACTCTGTTAAAAAAAAAAAAGTCATGTGACTGAAAAATGGGCAGCATTCTAGGAAATAAACCCTTCTTAGATTAAAGGTTTAATGGTCTAATGAACTAAAACACCAGAGGTTTTGAAATCTGGCCAAACATCCTGCTTGCAGTTCAAGACAATTCTAGATGAACTGTCCTTCTCCCCTTCCACTCGTGTTACAGCGATTTCTCCAGGTTTGCAATCACACAGTATTTCTCCAACAATACCTGCTGCATTTCTCAGGAGGTGAAAGGCATGAATCACTGACTCACCATCACCCTTTCATCATCTATAACAAACTGAACTTGTTTTACCTTTGTTCAGGGTCAAAGCTATACTCTCCGTATCATCAGCCCTCTTTTCCTGCTCCTGTGCTACACGAGGCCCCCTTGCAGGAGCCTTTCAGGCCTCCCGCCCGATTCCGTCGCATGCGGAACGGGCTGTAGGCCCTGCCTCGCGCGGCCTGCGCTCGGCACCGCCGCAGCTCACAGACCCCTCTGCTCCTGCTCCCCGGGCAGCCCTGGGCACTGCAAGCCGTGTTTGCTAAGCTTGGCAGCTCTAGCAGTATCTGCATCTTTCAGTGCTCTAGACAGGCACAGGAGACAGGGCCTCCTTGCAAAACCGGTAGCACACAAAAATAAGCAAGAGCGGCCCGTCCGAGATGTTAGGGACCTCTGAAAGCTGCTTTGGCCGAGCTAGAATTTCAGCAGTGGCTGAAAAAAATGATCACAGTCATCCCAAGTCCTGACCTTCCTATCACACCCAGGTCCAACTACTCATCTTAAGTCCCCATGCTTGCGATGGCTGCACAAATCCTTTGTGCTTCCCCAGGTCTTGCACTACATAAAAAGCCATGTGAGGAGCTTCTTTTCAGCCTTACCTTAAACATCCCTGTTATTCAGTGAGAACATGAGGCTCTCCAGATCTCCTCAGTTCATCATAACTTAGCTCCACCTCCCAAAGGAGACAAAATCCACACGAGAGAAAGGCCTCTATGAGCGTGGAGGAGAAGGGCTGTATTGTTCTTATTGCAATGCACAAGTCAGAGGGGTAGATTTGTTGCCTTCTTATCTGTGACGATAGAGATGAGAAGATGAACTTGCCTTGGCCTCTTTTATGTTTTTAAAAGCACTTGCCCATCTGTACTCCAGTTAGATTGTTATTCCCAACAGAATGCCGTGAAACTGTTCAAATAAAATATTTAAAAGTGTAGATCTAGTAATTTTATTTTTTGAGTTATGAAACCTTTGAAACCTTTATTTAGGTTCTACCTGTTATTAAACTTCAGGGTTCTCCTAGCATCCCTAACGACATTACAGTGCATCAAAATAAGAGCGATGCTTTTTACTGGGAGCTATATTATTTTTGCGACTTGGTAATGCTAATGTTTGAATTCTGAGTCCTCTTACTGCTGATTAAACCTCTAAAGAGTACATCAGAATTTCCACTTCACTGCTAGGAAAGAAGAAAACCAGCACAGTTTGTACCAAAGAGATCACTTGAAGAATGTACGTAAGGTTACTGCATTTATGAATAAAGTAAAGCATTATCATTTTTAATAGGAATTAAACAGCTAGAGGGAGAAGTAGGGCAATGCTGTGATCAGTGCAAAGGAAAACAATCTAACCATTTTAATTAACTGCATTTTAATAGCTTTAGTTATAATTGAATAATTTAAATACCAAGGGAAATAGTTAAATCTCCTAAAAGCCTTCTTTTTATTTACATTTTAAATACAGTTCACAGTGAAGGGATGGCACCGTGAGGGCTTAAAATAAATGGGTGGGGAAAACCTTACTAATTTCTGCAGCTGCTGGACCAACAGGA
>NW_010583086.1:94567-126696 GCF_000705375.1 Tinamus guttatus | reverse complement strand
CAAATCCTAGTATATTTTCTACTCTTCTCCCTGCTTCCTCCAAATATTACACAGTCCTTGGTGCTATTGCCCTTGACTTTTATAACCATAGAAAGCACAGGAAGATCAATGTGAAGCAAGGATCACTTATCCCAATTTTTTACATACGCACCAGTGAAGAAGATCACAGTTGAAAACAGAATTATTGGTCAATGTAGAGTTTCTGAAATAGAGTTTTCTTCCAATAATTTGTCTACATGACTTCAAAATAATGCAAACTGTTAATAGCCCAAATGCCTACAGTGAAGCATCCTATGGTATCTGTCATCTCTGTTATAAAAAGGAGCCTTTTGTTTTTTCTCCCTGAGATCCCTTCCAGATCATCCTTTCACACACATCTGTGTAGTTTTCCTAAAACATTTTCAGCAAAGGGAAAAATGTAACTACACACAGCATTCATAGCTGGGTGCACCATAGATTTTTACATTAGCAAAATCATATATTTTTTTTTCTCTCTGCTTCTGTTTTAGATTGTATTTAAACTGCAATCTACTACTAGAGTTTATTATGTGCCTACGGCTGGTAAGAACAAAGGCAAAAGATGGTAGAAACACCATGGCTGGAAATAAAATATGCCTAAATTAAAATATAAGTACATTTTCTTCAAAATATGTTAAGCCAAAATGCTATCAACTTAGAGCCAGGTCTTAGTACCTTTCTACCAGGTGTTACTAATAATTCTATTGACTACATGGGATTTCAGCCCAACTATGGTGTTAACTTAATGGAATCTTTTAGTAAGTACTCAAAAAGCTTGATCCAAACAGCACCCTATAAACTTTGATAGGCTCAGATTTCTAATTCTGCCTCATATATCTGGAAATGTGAAGGAAGGATATTGAATTTCTATGTTATTTTTACTCCTCGAGTGAAACACATTAAGTAACTTACAGGCAAGAAAAGACATTGGATTCAGTCTCAAAATGTGTCCAATCAAAACATGCAAATTTGATTAAGAGGTTGGAGGGTGGATCCAATGTAAAAACAAGATGATAAATCTGGCATGGTTAACATTTTTCATTAGAGGAGATTTGGCATTATTGTAACTTCAAAAATTTAGTTGTTCTATCCATCTTCTCTGACTCCCAAAGACTGCAATCCCTCATAATCATTAAGATTAATATTATCCCTGGTTTTAGTTTTCCTCCCCTCCTCGTCAGGAAAGCCATGACAAACCAGACTGCTGTAGCACGTTCTTGCTGCATGTGAGCAAATCCAGGGAATGGGACTACCTCTGTTGCCACAGATGCCAAGCTGTTCCGACAAGCAACGCTCACAGGATTCCAGAGCTGACTTGCCTCTCCCAGTGTAAGGAACACAGTGTGTGCCTCTAGTCTAGTAAGCACCTTATGCCTTGCTGTTCCCGAAAGATTAAAATAAAGAGTAACAGGTTTCTAAAGTCCCAACTCTGCTTGAACTTCGCATTGAAATCTCACTGAAAAATTATACTAATTTTAATGAAACTGGGAAAAGAAAAAAAAAATCGGCTAAACTTTCCAGGGAATCAATTATGACAGTGTTTTAAATCACACTCAAGGAGACTTAAGTCTGCATATATTCAACATAGAATACTATGAAAATTATACTCTTCTCATTTAAGTTACCTTTAAAATTAATTTAAATTTCAGATCTCACACAAAAAAATAAAAAATTTCAAAAAGCAATGAAGAAACTGAGACAAAGAATACCAACATCACCATGTATAATTTATCATCTGTGTACAGCTAAAATAATTTTGCTAGAAAATTTGGGCAAACTGGCCAAACAAACTGGAGATGGAGTGCCCACATAATTAGAGCTTTAGGAAAGAATGTTGTAATGCTGCTGAGCAACATGGATATGGAAGTCAACATTAATCCTAGGGACCAAGGACTTCTACTGATGTGACAGCAAATCTCACATTCCTCAATCAGATCTTGACATTCTACCACTTACATTATACACAAAAAATACACACAAAAAATGAAGAGAAAGACGCATCTGGCTACATGGCTAATATTGATTTATAAAATTCAGAGAACAAACTAAAGCAGGCTTTTTACTGTTGATTTGGGTGCTATATGGAAGCCTTTTCATAAATCTGGCCAGTCATCTACTATCTTATTGATTCAAGTTCTGCAATTTCCCCCTTCCTTCCCTCCTTCGAGTTGTTGGGATGTCAAACAAACCCCAAACAATCTGGCCTAATCCCTGATGACACATCTGGTAGGTGTGGGTGGCACTCATTAGAACATGCTCTCCAATAAATGATCTGCTGAGGTCCTGACAAAGTAAATGCTTATTTTCATTATCCATCATTTATTCCCTGCCAGTTCAAATGCACATCCTCCCCAGAATGGCTTCAATCCAAACTGACATCTGAATTACAGTCAAGCATGATGCCAGATTTTGGTTGTTGCTGTGAAAGTGTGCACATAAAAAAAAATAGAAAACAGAAATAGCTATTTGCAACATAAAAAGAGCACCAAAGGTGAGGACAACAGAAAGAAGCAGTTACATAAATGGAGAGTTGTGAGCAGAAGACCAGTAAAGAGAACAAGAGACAACAGCAACAGCCTAAAATACCTAGTTGGGGTCTTTTTTAAAAAAATCCATCATTAAGATCAAAAAATAGAAATAGAGTGACAAGAACTAACCAGCTTCATTATTAGACTTCCCATAATCTGTTAGCAATATGTACAGCTAATTTCATGCAAAGTCTACATTTCTGACTTTTTGCAGCTTGCCAGCAACTAGGAAAGGGATGCAAAGAGATGGAAAATCAGGGAGAACGCTTATAGATCTGTACTTACCATTAGTAAGGAGAAGTTGGACAAGCTTAAAGCAAGTATATGATTCTTTTTGACATGAGACTAGGAGTAACGAAAGAATGTTTACAGTATGACTGTTTCCCATGGAGGGGAAAAATATATGATCTAAGCTGCATGACAGATGTCAAGAAGACTGATGTGTGGGTTAGGAAGATCCTTTTAATGACATGCTTGCAGCAGTTGGAAACAACTTGTCAGATTAACAACAATTCTTTTGACTGCAGACCAGCTCAAGTAGATGGAAGTTCTGCCTTGGAAAAAGCAGAGGGGAGAAATATTTGCCTTGCCACCATGCAAACTAATTAGCACAAGAGCAAAACTCAGTGAACATTTTTATATTGACTGTCTTGAAAGTTCAGAGTACATGCTCACTTGTTTCTGTGAAATGATTTGGACTGTATTTGCCCTCCCATGATGGTCATCCACAATACATATGCTTCAAATTCCCTAGCGAGTGGAGAGATGATACTAGATCCTTTTAACAGTTTTGAAAGCAAGGCACAGAGAGGCTGAGCACTTCGCAAAGGTTGGGCAGCAACTCCTGCCCTGATTGCAAGATCTTCCATTTTCCTTTTCAGTGAAACTTGAGTTACAGGGTGAACTGCTGTGTCCGAGTTAAGAAATCACATAGAGCTTCTTCCAATCTAGGCCAAGGACATGGGAGGGAAGACAGGAGGGATTTTTTTGCTTCTGCATGTGGCATAGTGTGATGCTTGGAAAAACTCCTAAGGCACTTAAAGGAATAAAATTAAGTAGGACTAAAGCAAATCCTACTGACTATTCACAACATCCTACTTGGATCCTCTAGCTCTCAGATACAGCATTAAGGTTAAGAACTCCCTTCCTTTTTATTTAACTTAAAAACAAAAACAAAAACCTTACACCAACTACCATGGTAATCAGAATAAAATTCAAACTCCTTGCTTGATTCTACTTACTTAGTTCTTCCACAGTTCCAGCTGCAGTTGCTATTTTGCCTGATTTCATTTCCTACTTGATAGTTTAACATTCCAATGCATTCTTAAACAGATGGCTGCACTTCAGGGGCAGGTGACTCTTCCAGAAAGGTCGGCAGTAACACAGACTCCTTGGAGAGGGAAATAACTTTAATGTATTCTTTTCTTTAAAAGAAAATGAATACATGAATTCTGCAGACCTTTTTTACCAGTTATTCTTAAGCCTCCTCTCACCTAGTACTTCTGGAGCTTTGCTTTCCTTCAGAATGGAGATCTGATATTTTCATTCCTTTCTCTCAACATATTTTCTATTGTATGTGTGAACAGTAGATGCTGGAGCATGCAGTACAGATCAAGGGCCCTTTGCACTGATCTTGACACAGGACATGCTCCAAAGACAATGAGAGAAAGGTAAATAGATCTGAAGAGCTAAAGGATTGTTTTCAAGGCAATGAAGCAAATCAGCAATGAACAAAGAAACACAACCAAAAATATCTCAACTTAGGGAAGAATTTTTTTTCCCTCCTTTTGAAAGAGCACATGTAAATTAATGTATTTGTTCCCAAAAAACCTAATTTCCCAAATTAGAAATTTAAGCATTTTATTCCCAAACTTCAGAATGAACACAACACAAGGAAGAGCTCTTAAACACACACACATTTTCTCTTTTCAACACATACAGAGAAAAACAGCCATTAAGATAAGCTCTATTATGTCAGCAGATATATTGAGGCAAGAAAAAGTGATAAGCAATTTTGAGTATGATGACTATTTGATGAGATTGTTCTGTATTGTTTATAGGAAGCTTACAGTCTACACTTGCATATTTAATTTATGGAAAATGCCTGAAGTGTTTGACAGATGCTATAAAATCAAAATGAAATAGTTAACTAGAGATTGGATTAATAGGTCTAAGGACAAAGACATGAAAAGAGCAATCAAGTGATTCAAGGTGAGCGAGCAGGCAAAAGGAAGAGCCCACCACTGTGCAGCTTTATCTAGCTAGAGTTTTAAAAAGACGACTGAACAAATAAAGCATTTTCAAAAAAAAAAAAAAAAAAAAACCTTTACAGATCTACAAGATGAGGGTGTCAATATTTAGGTGTCTAAAAGGTACAAGTTGACCACTTGTGAAGATTTACCACTGGAAGAAGCTATAATGACCAAGAACCACCAACTTCATACTCTCTGATGACGATAAAACCTTTGAACATACAATGTTTAAATGAAAATTAAAGCAAACAAGTTACTTGACTATCTAAAGGACAGAGGTCTGTAATATAGGAGGTCAGATTATAACGCAAAATTTGAAGGGATTGTTACAAATACCACCCGAGTATCATAGACTAAAGGCATTTTGTGACTCAGACAACTGACAGTCCTTCAGATTAAAGCATAAATAAAGCAGTCTGTGCTATCACTAATCTACACAAGCGACGTTCAGCCTCTTTAAACGAAGGACTGCCCAGTTAACAAGATCAGGGCCTTAGATTGCACTGCTACATAATTCCTGCCACTTTTGCATCACCAACAGCAGTCCAGGGATATTTTAATGGCAGCAGTAAATTCAAATAGGAAGTAAATTGCTGATGCAGTCACTATGGCAGATAATATTTGAGTTTCTTTACGATAACTGCAAGGCAGAGCTTGAAGACAATGTAATGTAATTCGTTAAATAATATAAGATGACAGGGAGGCGACCACTGCACAGCAATTGCACCCTACGGTTCTTGCGAGGCACGAGGCAGAACCAAATGCCTCTGTGGTGCCTGCAGGCATGATTATTTATCATCGTGCCCACACCCTGCAGCTGCTGTTTGCCTTATAGAATATACTTCATTGTCCCGTGGCCAAGACAGGAGTTGTCATGCTTTACTAATTAAAAAACACAAAAGGTGGCAGCTTAAACTGATAAGTAACAGCTTTGGTAGACCTGTAACATTTAACATGAATTAGTCCAGTAAAACCTGCTGGCCCTTTCACATGCTGTGGCCTGAGACACTGGTGTCTGTTATAACTGACAGCTGAGTGCCTTATTCTGGGCTCCTGTAACTAGGTCCCGTGGCTTCATGGGGCTCTTCAAGGTCTCTTTCAATAAAAGGCCCCATTGCACATTACAGAAAAAAAAGCAACAAAAAAAGGAATAAAAATTAAAAGTCCATTTTATTTTCTCCTTAAAACAAGGAAGGTAAGTCTGCAGAGTATAAGAAAAAGATAATACATTCAATCACCACAAGCAAGAGCCAAAACGCTGTCAAGTGCTGCCTGAATTTTATAAATAGATCTTGTCCTCAGAAATATTGCCACAATGGTGTTTTAGCAAGCTTGGTGAAGCAATGTGGATACAAGCAAGGCCCAGGCCAGGCACTGCAGACCCTCCTGGGCAGCCTGCCCCTGCCCCGGGCACGCGGCCTGCACCGTGTCGGGGAGGAGGCAGCATTGTCTG
This sequence comes from Tinamus guttatus, assembly GCF_000705375.1. The sequence goes on along the minus strand of NW_010583086.1, from coordinate 120,445 downwards.
TGCATCTGCGGCCTTGTAACCTCCGTGGTTTAAGTGGCTTCCCTAGCGCCTCTTGCCTGCTTATCACAGGCATTTGCAGTAAGCATTTTGTCAGGTGCAGTTTTCCTCCTGAGCCTGCTGTGTAGTCCAAACGGACTTCTAATATCTGTCATTTACCTAGCCAGAGACAGATGCAATGGCTGTGGGAACATCTGTGGGATTACAGTGCCTGAAACAGCACAGGATAAAGCAGGAGGCACACTGCGTCGAAGAAAAGCTTCCTATTTGCACCCAGGTACATGTAAGAACAAAGTGAAAACAGACACCAAGTAAAAAGCACCAGAATAAAATCAGGGGGTGGGCGGTTTCCATAGACTTTATTTTCCAACTATTGTTTCAAAACAAGCATAAGAGACTTGCTCCTTATTCCAAAAGGAAAACACCCTGTGAATGACAGAACAACAGTCTGAGGGAAAACAGATTTATGTAAACAAATTTGCTTGGGGGAAGCTTTACTATTTCTAGCATACGGCTGCCCACTACTTACAAAATGATTAAGCTCACATAGTCATTACAAATGTGTAATCCCTAATAAATAGCTTTTAAGTTTCATAATTGCAGTATCACATGATGGCCTGTTAAGAAAAAAACACAGGCGCAGGATGGTGGACACGGTTTCCTCAGGTAGCTGCTGCAGACGCCACAGCCGAGACCAGCACTGCTGCTGCTGCAGAGCCCTCATCGCATCGCGACAGCTTCAGCACTGCTGGGGTTTCTGTCCGAGGCTGCAGAGCCTCCCCACGAAGCAACGGCCAGAAAGCTGCTTTTAATTCCTCAGACAGATTTAATCTTTTAAGCAAGTACCAAGTTCTCCTCCTCCACACCTTCTACTGCAGCTTCTTCGATAACTCTCCCCATATCAGGGCACTGCACAAGAACAGACCAGCTCACACCCTTGTAACCCGGTTTTAGGAAATTTCACCTGACACCACTTAGACCTAAGGGGAAAGAAGAGTAATTTTCCTTGCCAGGAAGGGTACACAGTTCTATGTCACTCCAACATGACGTTTCATGACAAGCCATGGCCACCAAAGGCAACTGGAGAGCAGCTATCCCAGCATTTAGGAGACAGGCAGCTAGGACCCCTTTGGCCCTCACTACGTAATGGAAACAAGGCCTCAGCAGAAGTCTTTTTGCTTAGTATCACCAACATACCATTTATTTGCCTACAAATGGAAGTTCAAAAGTAAAGTCTAGAAAAACTTTGCTCAAAGTACAAACCAAAAAAAGGGCAGGAAAAGGAGGGTGTTTTTCTTTTTAGCTCATGTTTTCCCTTACTTTCTCTCACAAATCATCCAGCCCCTCACACAAGCCAAAGCAAGCCCCTGGAGCACCTCCCTTTTACAGAGTGCTGGGGAACTGCTTAATTCCTGACAGCTGGGTCAGCCCAGCAAGGCTGGAAATCCTGGTGCTCAGGGGATGCAGCTGTGGTCTCCCCACCAGCCAGGGGGGCTTAACTCTTTCCAGGCCAGTGTCTGGCCCAAATCCACACACGGCATCGGATCATAAAATGAGATCACCCTGCACACACGTCTAAATGCTAGCATGCTCTGCAAATACTTCATTGCTAAGGTATTTCTTGAGTCTATGTCACTGAAGACTTCCTCACATAAGATCTGTCACATTTTCTTGTCTGCAAAGTATGTTTCTGAGAGCTTGGTTTATGTCTTTATGCTCTGAGCTGATATTCAGCTGAATTCCAGCTATTCTGGGTAAAAATAAAAAATAAAAAGTTAAGCACTAAAAACATTCAATGGTCATTAAAATATCTGTGCCACCTGCAACTGGACAAGAAAGAAATTATACGAATCCATAAAACCAAAAGAAGTTGATGGGAAAGTGATAGTGAATCAAACTAGTCACCTAAATCTTTGCTCTATGAAACCTTTTGCCTTTGTGGGGTTCCGTGTCAATCAAGCCAAGTCCATTTTGTATGACGAAAAGCAAAACAAGATGGGGAACCTGGCAGCGTGGACGACACGTATGATGCACTGCCCCTTCATTTATGCACTTATTATGGTACAAAGGCGGCTGTCATCCTCCTCACATCTCTGGGTGAGCAGAGCCTGGCTCCAATCACCCAAAGCACATTTTTCCATCATGCATTCCATACTGCATTTATTTTCCATAATCTCGATCCACGGCAACCTCTGTGTATGTTCACTGTGACTGGATCACTAGATCTCACCAGCACTGGGTCAGGCCAAAGACAGTTTTTCCTAGTTAAGTCTTCAAAGCTATCTCCAAGAAAAGAAATTCGACCTGCTCCAGTTTGCACTACTCCACTGATTTTTTTTTTCCTCCATAAGCTTTTCCCACAAACTTTTTCCATGTGACTGACATTGCAAAGAAGAAAAGCTGTTAGTGAATAAACAAAACCCAGACAAACATCACAGTCTTGTGGATGAGAAAATATAGCCTTCCCCATGTATGGTATATATTATTAAGAATTTAATGCTTGTCAAATGTTATCATGCAGCAACCATTTGCAATTTGCATTCAGACTATAGGTGAGGGCACTGCAGCAATGTGGCTGCCCAATACAACCATGTGCAATGGTAGCTATTTTAATCAAGACCACTCAATGAGCACACTGTTGTGCAGATATAAAACAGAAAAGGTCTACACGGTTAATCTTATTTATCTACTTATAAAATTTTGAGCACTTGCCAAAACAGAAGATTTTCTAATTCCATTTTCTGCTTAAGAAATCTCAGTCTGCTTAGTATTTACATACTAAATCAAAGGCAGTGATTGGGTCCCCTAGTCTATCTTCTCCAACATGTGCTGCTTAGTAAAAAAATTAGGAGCATTATTAGGATAGTTTTTAAATGGTAGACTGCAAACTCTGCACAAATTCCTGAAGAACCAGAAGGCAGGCAAAGAGGATGTAAGCTCAAACTGAGAGGGAGGCCTCACCATTTTAGAACCTACTGAGCCATGTCCACACGCTTTATTTTTAACATAATTGTTACATATTGGAAGAATTCCAGTAAAATATAAGATGCCCTGATTCTTTGGAGGAAGAACCTGGCAATGGCAGGTAAAAGATCTCAAAGCCAGGAGTGTACAAGATTCCCAAAAATATTACTTCTAAGAAATGGGCATGTTTTTCATTCAGTTGATTTTCATATGAAAAATGTTCACAATATGAGCTATACAAGTCATAAGAAATTAGGTGAACGCAAGACCACAGGCATGTAGAGCTTATCCAGAGGTTTCTACAGCAACTACGCTCCTCTTGTACTCACGAAGCATTCCAGCATCCCAAACCACAAATGCTTGGGAGGTTGTTTCTTAATTAGAAAATTACAATGCATATTACTCAGCAATCTTTAAAATCTTTTGGAAGGCTACTGCTGTTTGCATTAAAGGGATATATAGGACCCCATTTGATAGTGGTACTTCAATATATTCAGTGCTGTGTGAAGCAAGCAGAGGCACAGAGTTCACGGTTTGCCTTCAAGAATACCTTCTTTTCAGGGGAAATCCAGGAGTATAAACTATGTTCCCAGAGTGTCAGTTTGATACCATATTTGCTGGACCAGAGGAGCACAGGTCACAACACTGAAAACGGCCTCCTGTGTTAGGAAATGCAGTCTCCCAGTATCCCAAGCATCCATATCACAACGCCCTTTTCCTAACGGCGTATGTTAGAGGCATAACCTCTAACATGAAGTTAATTAAACTTCTAATTAGTTTTATTTCACCTGCAAGGCTATTCCAGAACCTCTCCCTTAGATAGTAAAACCCTCTTCCCAGGCCATTTTTCCAGCCTATTTTTCTCCATGGCAAGCTTAATTTAGTTAGTTCTTCTCTTTTTATGATATTTACTCCTATCAAGTAGCTACGTAGTGCATCAACATCACCTACAAGGACAGTGCAGAGACTTAAAAAAGAAAAAAAAATCCCTCTCAGGTCCCTCAGGTTATCCTGCTGGTCCTTCAATGTACTCTATGCATAGGAGTTAGAGTATGTACTTGCTTATGCAAGTTTTCAAAGCAGTTTTCTCGTTCACTGTGTTGACTCTTGGCCTTTAATAAAAACACACATGCACATACACACACACGCACAAACACATTTCCCAGTGTCTTTAACACTGCTCAACCTTATGGGCTCCCAGCTCAAGCTCCTTGCCTGTATACAAGCTACAGGATATCTGAAGCTGCTGAGACCATGGTAAAAATTGTCCTTGGTGTGTATGTGCTCACATGGGTAATAGTAGCAGTGAAACATTTTTCAGAAAAAGCCCAATAACCAAATATTTCTTAAGGAAAAAAAATCAGCTAACAGGCACAACTGCTACCTAGAAATAAGCAACAATGTTCCACTAAAATACAGCAAACCCTGCTATGCAAAACCTGCTTTAGGACTAGGGAATCTGCAGCTAGTTCATTAGTGGCTTTCCCTGCTGATTAATGGTGGTAAATTGGCGCAGATCAAATCAGAATAGCCAAATCATCTTGCAGAACTCTAAAAATATCAAAGGTTAGCCCGTTCCTAAAAAGGCCTATAGTTACATGTACATAAGCTCATGAAAAGAAACGTTCTTATGACTGCCATGCTCACCAGGAGACAAAACAGAGTGTACGCAGTTTTTCTTCAGATGTAAAAGGAAGGCAGTGTTATCCTATAGTCAGCCATTTGCATGACGATGGAGAAAAGCAAAGAGACACCTGTGGAAAGCAATTCAACAACTTGCACTAGAAAATTATTGTCTGATATTGTGCATCTAAGCTTCAGTTACAGATTTATGCTCCAGGTGGATTGTGTTACATCTCTGAATCTCCTTCTCTTGGGAGGGGGTAAAAATGGAATTGGATTTATATCTCTGTGTTTTCTGAACCAGACACTGGCTAATAATATAGGAGTCTAGGTACAGAATGACATTAAAGGCTGTGAGTATTTGATGTTAATCAATGTATGGCTGTCTCAGTGGGTATTTGCCCATTTCTGCCTTAAAAGAGCTAAATTGCTACATCTAGCTATGCTGGGCAGTATTGAAACAAGCAGTCAATACCTTCTTCCAGAATCAATATATAAAAAAGTAACTGAGCAATGTGCTAGGAAGAAGAAAGTGAGAAGCAGTCTTGTCTCCTGCTTTATGCCTCATGCTGGTTAACAGACGAAAATATACACCTGGCAAGTGGACACAGTATTTCAAAGAGAGATTCCTTGACCCAAAATTGTCTGTGTAAACTCCTGAACAGTAAAACTGAAGATTAAAAGCAGAGCAAGCAAATATTCCCTCTTCCCATTGACACCTGATACAGAAAAGCACTTAATCATTTGCTTAAGACCACCCCAATTCAGCCAAGCTGTTAAGCATATGTTTAAGCGCTAGAAAGTCAACAGGACATAAGCATGTGTGTAAGTGCTTTACAGAAAGGGCCAGTTTGCTGCTCGGGGTGCAGAGGATGTGCCATGAAGCACTGCTTTCTGCACGGGGCTTTGTCCAAGAGCAAATCTAGCCTTAATGGGGAGAGCTGGATCCCTCTGTGTCCTTAGAAGCAGGAACTGATGAAGTTGTCATCTCTGAGAACTGCTGAGCACTGCAAGTCTTTCTAGTCCAGAGAAAGGGACTAGAGGAAAGAGAGGGGAGTGGAAAAGCTCTTGAAAAAACACCATTAGCCAATTTCTGTCCAACGGTGGAAGGTTCCCTTGTTCAGTCTGCTTACAACCTCTGCTGACCTTCACCATTAATCCAATATTTTAGAGGCAGTAGAAGGCACTGGCTGTTTTTTGATGGGAAAATAAATGAGAGTCTTGCTGATACGCTATGATGCATGTCCAGGAAGCAGCTGAGGTACAGCCAGTGCTGCAGAATTTGATAGATTGAGTACAAAACACAGGGATAATGTGCAGTGACATGATAACATCAAAAACATGCAGTAGATGTGCATTGCTGTGTGGTTGTGTATTTGTGCGTGGGAGGAGAGCTGCACCTGGGTCTCCATCTCAACATCTGTTTTATTAAATGGTCATATGTAGTCTTCACAAAAACAAATTTTTGATGTGATTTGCAAAATTCAAGTCCCAGGAGCTTCACAGAGATGCTCCATGCTGATATCCTGACCAAAAAGTTCACACAGGTGAAACAAAGGTTTTCTATTTCAAAAGTAAGCTTGCCCTCTTACACAAACCTAAACAAATGCATTCATTCTCACAGTCTCAAAATAGTAAATTAAAGTTGCTGTGCTGTAAGTTAGGAAAGGAGTCGCAGAACTGTGAATTGCCACAATATACTTTTAAAACCGTATTTGTAAAAGCTCTCTCTAAATGGAGAGGCAAGACAGAGGGCAGGAAGGCTACTAGAACAGGCAGCATGCTGGAAATGAACAGCTCTTCAGCCATTATTTCTGATTGTATAGCTGTGATACAGGTCAGAGCTCTTAAGTGATAGCCACCATTTGGGGTCAGATATGTTCTTCAAACTGGTTTTGCTCTATTTTATTTTTGCAGCCTTTTTTCTAAAATAGTACCCAAGATCCTTAGTTTGCTGGAATGTTTTATTTTATTTACATTTATTTTTCTTAAGCTTATCTAGTAGGAAAAGGATAAGCAGACAATCTTGTTTTTTGCTGTTTCCCTGGAAGTGCTTAGCCTATACTGGACAATATACATGGGCAGAAGCAGCAACCCAGAAGTAAGCTTGGGAATCTGAGGAAGAGCTATATCTCAGAAGCTGCAGGGGTTATTTCAGGTGCTAATATTCTCCGGCATCATGCCCTCAAAAAAAAAAAAAAATTGTTCTCTGGGCATAAACCATTACCTGGAAAGTCTAGCTCTGCTCATATTCTTTATGGTCTTCTACTGAACTTCTCCTGACAGGCATCTGGGATGCAGCTTTAAAGCAATCAGAATGACTCGGACTCGGCTGGGATGAGCAATCTGCCCGTTCAGGAAGACTGCCTTTAAAAAAATCTCCTTCTTTATAGGTATTTATTTCTGATTCCTGTTACACAAGGCTTGTGCAGCATTTCAGAAAATCTTCAACTCAGCATAGCATTTAAAAAACTAGCTTAACTTCAGCCGCATAGTTATGTGTTTAAGGATGTCATGAACTGGGTCATAAAACCACAAATAAAAAGTTTTTTAAACATGGAGAAATGTGCTCATCAGACCCTGTTTTCTCCCAGTTTATTGCTTTTCACTGACTATTATGGGGTGAGCTTCTGCTTTTGAGCACCTCATGAAGCTGAATGTAGTTTTAACAGTTAAGAAGACTTGGTGATGAACCGTCTATTGAACAGTTGGGCTCCAAAGAAATCTATAGTAATTAATTAAGCAATCATTAAAACATTTACCCCAGTTTACCCATGCTTTATAAACCATTCATGAATTGCACTTAATATTAGGTTAGAAAAATGTGACAAATTCCCAACAGCATGGTCACACCAAAAACCTAGTCGTAAATAACAATCCGGAAGTAAATGTAGCCACAAATGAAATGTAGTGGTAACATCAGGCTGTGGCAATTAAGTCAGGATATGGGGGAAAGTTAGGGAAGGTGCGTGGTGTAAAACAGCATATGATCCAGCTTTTTGCTGACGGTTTCCACATGGAGAACTGTGCAGCTCACACTTTCAGCACGCCAGAAGGAGAGCTCGGCACTAGACACAGACTGGACTATCTTCCACTATCATCTCTGCACCACTAGACTGAGAGTTTTTAATATTACAACTAGATCACGTCTCATCATTCCTCTTATATCCTAGAACTGCAGCCCATAATACTTTCTTCTTCCAGACTTCTAGAGACCTTTATAAAGAATCTATAAATAAATAAACAAATAAATACCATGGTTACCTGAGAACCAAGTTATTAGTGTCTGTCTCGGGGCGTTACTTACCCCACATGGCACTTATGGAAGAGAAATGTAATCAGCTGCACAGCAATGAAAAGCCTCGACAGGGCTCCCTTTTACATACCAGTGCAGCCAAAAACATAACCTGGAAGGTCCCACGGCCATTAAAAACTGTTCTAACTGCAGTGAGGTCATGTTAGGTCAGCAGAGCTGCATATATTACTGATTTTTGTATTATAACTAGACATTAACTTGCAATCAGATGGTTGTAACCCATATGAGATTAGAATTTCTTATGCTTCACGGAACTGAAAAGGAGAACACAAGGAAGAAACTGAAATACAGAACTGCATTTCTTACATCCAAGAGGAACAGATAGGAACAGGGTCAGAAACTAAGAAATACTAAAAGTAGTATCAGCGTGGAGACAGGAGGACCTACCTTCCTCTTCTTAGAAAGGCATTGGAAAAAAACATGTAAAGCCAGACACGAAACCTAATGGCTTTTGTGCCATTTTTCTGAACATTATACAAGCACTATCAAATGTTTGTCCCCAGCGACTTCCCAAATTTCTAAAACCTCCTGCCACCATGTTGAAGGACTTGGCTGTCTAGGGTGAAAAATATACCAATCCAGGTTTTTTTTTATACAAAGTGATTATTCAATCCTCATGAAATGAAAATAACTGAAAGCCAATCAAATTAAATCAGTCGTGCTTAATTGATTCAAATATGTGTATATCTTTTTGCAGAAACTGGACTTTCTGCGTTAACGGGAAGCAGGGAGTGGTTAGGAGAGAAAGGCCAGATTAAAACAGTGAGGTGCCTTGAAGGATTGAGGAGAGCCTAAGATGTGAATACACCTGAATTTGGGGAGGACTTCATGTTCAAAATAGAAACACTCGACTATGCAAATGTCAGAGGACTTTCTAAGCCTCCAGGTGAGAATGATCATATTTGGGCATTGGCCAGTGTAAACACAGGACATTATGCACGTTATGTCTCCATCTAGGCGTAACACTCCTGCTGCCAGAGCCCTTTGGAAGTAGTCACTCTTCATGCATCTTATAGTAACTAGAAACCTAAAAGAAATCAAAAGCTGTATGAATATTATATAGATTTTTAACATTTAATAGGGTCTCATATGGTTTCACCTCAGCATTTTCTTGTGGAAAGAAACACAGATTTAATATTGTAATTCATCTAAAAATAAAAGCGCCCATTTAATTAATTTAAGTTCACATCACTTAAGTAACGAGTAAGTTTAGAAGTCAGAAAACCATTTTAGAGGTCTGTAAGACAATCATAGACAATCATATACTGTGGACTCTTTTTCTTTCTTTTTTGGTAATTCTTAGCCTAAACCTTTCCTGATAACTTCTAAGGAAACCACTTTCCATTTTGAAATTAATAATAATAATAATAAAGCAATGCTTAAATTGGCACTCAAAAAACTTTGAAAATCTCAATTTTTGCAAAGACAAAATTGTGAGATAGACTTTAAAATACTACACCAATACTGTATAAAGGCTCAATTTATTCATATCTCTAAGAACTTAATATGTCTCTCTGCATTCACCCCAATGATCCCTTCTACATCTCAATTACAGTGTTATCTATTCCAACTTCTCTCTTGCCCAAAAGAAAACATCTCATCTGTACAACAGAAACAGAGGAAATAGTACCGGAAAGGACCTCAGGAAAAAGAGCTATACCTCTGTTCTATCTGATGTATTCATCTAAAGTCTTATAAACCACCAACCCAACCCACTGATTCACTGCCTCCAGCACTAGCAAAATGCCCACATTATGTATATAACACAATGCCAGCTGTTTACATTAGTGCTTTGGCAGTGCAGTTCTGAAGTCCATGCCATGTGTTGTTTGAGTCCTCACTGCATTTTTCCTGTTCATAAATGTGAATCCACTTGGAGGAACCTAAATGAAAAGACCTGCTACCGTGCACATCCCATGTGCACTAACCTCTGTGGGGAAAGCAGGGGCTTGAACGAATGACTAGTTTTTCAAAAAGCTCCAAACACTATGGGTGCTGAGGATGTTTAGGGAACCAGACTAAATGTACTTCAGAGAAAACCACCAAAGTGCATGAAACACAGACGTAAAGACTTTAGCAGCAACTGTTTAGATCTGCTAAACAGCTAAACTCGATTGTGCCTAATTACCTGCTAATGCAGTCAAAGCCTCAAACTCCTTTGCCGTAATTTAGGCCCATTACTTCTCCTTCCAGAGAAGTAAAACAAATTATACCGTGTTAAACAAATTATAAACTTTCTCCTCTAAAACAACAGTTACATACTTGAAGATTGTAGCCATGTCTTCATTCAGTCTTCTTTGGACATCACAAACTAAACCCTTCACTCTTTCTCCGAGGGTCTTTCCTCCTTGCTTGCAGCTGGATCTACTCTAAACAGTGCCCACCTTCCTAGGGGTGAGATGCCATGCTTTACTAGCACAGTGTGAAATACAAGGATTTTTTTCCATGTATTTTACAGCAAACACTCCTCTCCATGCATTACAGAGCTAGACCCACACCTTTTCTAATGCAGGGCAAGCCCATAATGCTAATTCATGTCTGCTTTTGATTAGCAGGAACGGGTCCTTTTTTTAAAAATTGACATGCAACAAATTCAAATTGTTCTCCAATGTGTAGCTGATTATTTCTGTCAAAATTCATAGTGTCTCACTCACCAAGTTGCCTATGAAATTCACCAGTAGAGCTTTGTGAAATGTGAATCTTCCATTTTATTGGATTTTTTCCGTTAAATTTCATACAAAAATATTACAGAGTTTCACTTCATAAGAAATATTATCTCTAAGCTTCAAAAAAAACCCATCAAAACCTAAGCAAAAAAAAAGCTTGGGCTTATAAGTTCAATATAATTCTCTATGATTTTGACTTGGTAAAATTATATATATCATAATCTAGACACAAATGGTTAACTCACTTCAAAACAAAACATGCTTTTTCAAAACTAAATGAAATGTTTCTAGCACTAAATTCTTTCCCAAATGTTACAGAAATGTCATCAAAATTGATATGCTTCAGTATGGTGCTTAATTGAACTGAAATTTTCTTGCATAAAAAGCATTTTGTCAAATGATTTTTGACCAGCATGGACATTAAAGATAAAATTATTCTGGGTATTTACTTGATTGAAAAAATATTATGCATTAAAACCTCAAATGTTGTTTTGAAATATCTTCCTTTATTCAGCAAATTCTAAAATATCTTAGAACGCTAGAAGCCATTAAAGTGAATAAACATAAACTTAAGATGTATGAAAGTGATAATAAAATTCCCAAAACCCCCATTGTTCTGTATTTTCTTTGAGAAGCACAAGTGGACGGGGCTGTCAGTGTGAAGCAGCACACGGTGACATTCGCATGGCACGGGGGTCCACGCTATGCATAACAGGGTTCATGGTTCTGCATAAGACAGCAAACGCAGCAAAACCCACTACTTTGGTACCCATCCTTTTCTGCTCCTTAGCAGAATTTCTGCTCCTTGTGTGTGAAAGCAGACCAGGGAAGTGCCTCTCGGTTGTGGTAATACTGCTTTGACAGCCCGAATGCTCTGAAATTGGACATAAACCATTCCCCGAAAAAGCACGTTCTGTGGGGAGCCCTTATCCCTCGGCACCTGCGTAGGATCAGGAAGGGTAGGGGATTTTACAGAGCATTGCTCACAGAGCACAAACACGGCTAAGACTGAGGTCGAGCAGTTTCCGACTCTGGTTCGTGCTTTATTCCAAGGAAGCTGCTAAAGGCATCTGAGGAAAAGATGCCTTTTGTAAAGCTTCAGCCTCTGCACAAGGGTTGTACCTCTGCTGGAAAAATATCTGAAAACTGGAAGACATAAAAAAAAAAATCCACGTACAAAAAAAAAAAGGCACAAAACCCCACAAACACACACACATACACACCCCAAACAAACAACAACAACAAATGTAATATTAGTCTCAACCTCTCTTTTGCTCTGGATAACAAAGCTGTATTAATTGAGATTCAAGTGTCAGAGCAGGAACACAAAATCTGGATTGTGTAAGTGTACACTCTATTGAATAAAGAGTCATCTGTTAAAAAAGGAGATCAAAAATATCCATTTAAAAGATCCATTTGAAAGATGCTTATAAATTCACGCTCTTTCTCCGATATTCATATGTGACTGCTTGCAGAATAAATATGCTTTCCTTCATCCAAATTCCTCCCAGTAAGGAAGGAGGTCACCTGCCTTTACTGCTAACGTTTGATCTACACCAATTCACTGTCCTTTAGCAGCATGAAAAGCCTCTAATCAACTGGTAGCGCGGACCCTGTCTGGAAAACGCTGTATACGGTAGGGAGGTTGATACCTGTTCAGAATGAAAATGTTCTGCTACACTTGCTTAAATCTACAGGTAGCAAATCACCACTCCTGTGTGTCAGTCTGTTTGGATTTAACCTTTAAAAATGGGGTTCTGAGAACAAGAATCTGCAGTTCTTAGGTCACGTCTGTGTCTTCAAGGATTCAGCTAAAATGACCTTTGACTTGCATGCAGAAGTCTGTTTCTTTACTCCTTTTTGCTTTTTTCTCCTTGTCCGTTTGAATAATTCCTTAACAAAATCCCACCAGCAGTACCAAAAAAACAAACAAACAAAAACCAACCAAACAAAACACCCACAAAGCTTCTGGATGGCACCACATGTACGTGACAGAGGAATGGGCAAGAGAGGTAAAGCATGGAAACACTCTTTTGCACAGCAGTTGTTAGGAGCCTCCCACAAACGTCTCTTTGCGTAGACAAACTCAGTGGCTGCGAAAGGCACAAACACGACTCTTTAGTGGTCAGGACAGGACCCGCGATACCCTCTCTAACCGTATTACGTGGCAGCACTGACGCCTGAAGGTGCCTGTGGAAAAGTAATTCACACATCTATCAGATGGGACACCTCCACGCTAATTCCTTAAGGCACTGTACAGAAGGATTAATCAACTGGCTGCAGAAAGATGCAGACAGCAGCTAAAAAGAAAGTGTGCGCGTGCAAGACTTGTACTTTTATGATTTTTGGCAACTGTGATGAGGTTTTTCAGAGGTTTCCTCAGTAACACACCTAGGAAGCCACTGAAGGTAAGGGAAACTGCTAATATGCTACGACAGGCAGCAGGGAACAGCCCTGTAGTCCACAGTAAAGGATTTGCACCAACATAGTATTAAAAATAATAATAATAATAAAGCTCAGCTGTGATTAGACCATATGCAGCTGTGCTGGTTAATGTACAAGGAGGGCAAAGACCCAATTCATGAGTTCCACTCAAATGTGAAGCAGTGTCTCGGGGAATTGCATGGCAGGACCCCACCTTCTGGCACCAACTCGTGTGTAAGTCAATGACGAACTGATGAAACATGAGGAAGAAAGCTAGCAGTACACATCATCTACAGGGGCTGCTCTGCAGAAATACTGAAGTTTCATTATTCCCGCCAGGGAAACAGGAACGGAATAAAAATTCTGCTAAGCTCTACTATGTCCAAGAAGAAACCTGAGTAATTTTACATATGCAGACCAAATGCCCAAATATAATATATTTTTGCAAAGAAAGCCAGGGTGGAATGCTACAGGACAACGTGTGCTGTGAGTCCTCCTCTAATGCCTGGTGACTGTACCCTGACCCGTCTCGGGCCGGCGCTGCCACCTCCCCCAGTGACTCCAGGAGCAGATCTTTGTGCTGCAACCCTTGGTATCTGTAAGGCGTTTTCCCCTGGCAGACTGTCGATACTTTGCTAAAATGATTCAAAAAGAGCTTCCTTATGAACCAAGTATTATGTTATTCAATCAAAGTGCTTAAAGCAAGGGAATAAAACAGATGGGACTATAAATGTCCTTCTTTTTGCCAAGCACTCGCCGTTTCAAGCGTTATCAGCCCCTTTCCGCTGGCTCCGCGCAGGGGCCGGTGCGCGCGCCCAGCACAGCATCCACGGAGGCTTCCCGGGCAGAGCTGGGAAACTACTCAGCCTCCATCCTCCCCTTTCATCACCAGGGCAGGGCTGGGAACTGTAAAAGCTTCCAGAACGTTGGAACGGGGCTAGCAGGGCTCCACCCCACTAATAGCTTTCCCATCGCCTCCCTCAGGACGCCAGGTATTTTGTAGATTATCTTTGCTCTTATTGCATGGGGGAAGGGGAGATTTTTCCCAGTGGCCTCCATTGCTTTTAACTCTTTACAAAGAGGAAAGTGTTACACAGGTAAAATAAAGTAACCAGTATACAGAACACTATTTATTTGTTATTCTCCTTGTGTCTGTGCTTTTCACAACTTCTGAATGTTATTCAGAGGAATCCTGGAATGCAGTAGAAAAACAGGGATATTAATGAAAATGTGTGAGATCTAAAAGAGACACAGGCAACTGCTACACAGGGGAGTTCTGCTTTTTTTTTAAAAAAAAATTATATTCTCAAAATTCTTTCTTATCTTTAGGATACAGCTAAACTCTAGGAAGGAATGACACACTACTTTTTTTTTTTTTTTTAATAATTACTCTAATAATCAATTTCATGGGTTCTCCAAGGTTGAGAGCAACTTAACCAATCAACCTCCACTTTAATCAACCCTTCAGTGATTAGGGTGAGTGATTTGCAAGGCAGCATGAACAACACATACCAGCCTGCTGAATTTGTGCTGACTCAAGAAGACTCCTGTGTTTGCATAATAGATCCAATAAAGATTAAGAACTACAGCTGTGAAAGGCTGCCTGATATGAAATATTTTGTGAAGGATGCTAAGATGATAATCTCTCTACTGCTCTCACACACATAACTTGGATATATGCTTTGTTTGCACACATGCCCAATTACTGGCTAGTACCTCCTAGAGTGCAGCTTTGAAAACAATAATAAAAACCATCGGCTGCTTCTATTTAACAATAAATACCTAATATGACTAATCAGGCAGATCTGTTCAATGCCCTTGTTCTTCCTCCTTAGTTAAAGGGCTTTTGACTCTCTTAAGTGCCCTCCTGAGAAAACCACTTCTGAATGTAAAGAGTTCCTTAGGACCCCGTCCTTACCTGGTGGCACAAAGAGATCGGAAAAAAAAATTGTGAAACTAGAGCTATGAGGTGGTTTAATGATGCATCCAACACATTTTCCCGGGAAGTGAAAAGCCAGCCCATCCCATGTTACGATATGGTTCCCACTGAATGGGAGATGGGACCTGCGAGGAGAACAATGTCTTTAAACCCTGGGAACACAAGAAGGGTTAAGTCCAGGGTGCAGCACAAATAATTTGGAAGCCTTTAACATGCCAAACACCTGCAGACTCAGGTGCTCCTCCAGGAAAGATGCAGATGTTCAGTATTTCTGCGGATTTGTCCTAATAAATATCAAGAGCAACAGCATTTGCTCAGGTACTTTCTCCAGAGAGAACACGTGCAGATAAATCCAGTAATTATAAAACTGAATCAAGGTATTTAAAGTAACAGAAATTCCTTCAGACCACACAGCACCTTGGACACCCACTTCCATATGGCTGCAGGAGAGTTACACTCTGGAACGCATACCACATAATGGGCCCTTAGCTACCCTACGCCTTCTCTCTCACGTGGCACTTCTGGATGCTGCTCCACTGAACCTCAGCATTATTTTCTGGTCCCTTTTTGCACCAGACAGGTTCCCAGAGGTGCAGGCTCAGGTGGCTCAACGGGAGGTGCTGGGCAGGCAGCTCTCCAGTGCTCCTCGTGATAGAGCTCTGAAGTTCAAAGGTTTCTGCGAGAGCTCGATGTGATCAGAGCCTCATGGAGGAGCATTTCTCTGAGCTTTCAGACAGTCTCCAGCAGAGACAAGAGCTGCAGCTTCTGAAGATGGACAAGAAACGAAGAGGCCCCAAGGCTGGCTAGCTCCTTAGGAGGAACTGCATGGGCACTGCTGAGGGGGGCTCCTGCAGCCTTCCTCCCCCCAAGACGGGCACCACCTCCTGTTTGCGACCCTTGGTGGGTTGAAGCTTTAGTGCCACCTCAGCGGGCAGGGGCTGTTCTGGAAGCCGGGCAGCCCTGGTGCAGTCCGGCAGTGCCGACGTTGGCTACATCAGCCCTCGTGCCTGTGCCGAGAGCTGCAGCCGGAGGGAAAACCCTCCAGAAAGCGCACGGAAACTATGCACATCTGCTCGGGATGCCTGAAACCGTCTACCCGCCTCCCAGGGACTAGCAGAAGAATCTGGGTTCACAGACAGGCTATGAAACACTCAGCAGGACTTGAGAAAGGAAAGCTCTTTCTGTCCATAAAACGGGCACATACCTGTCTGTGCCAGAGTCCATCTGGAAAGAGAAACAACAGTAATCCCCAGGAGGAAGCACAGAGTGAAAAACACATGAGCAAATTCTGCTGAACGCAGGGCATCCAAATGGGCTGGATAAATGAAAATCGGAGACAAGGAGAAGGATTATAAAGAAATAATAAAGAATAAATATTATAGTCTTTCCTCTCAGGGCTCCTTCATACTAATTAGAAACATATGTGTCTATCACTGTGCAAAACTATGTAACGTGTATCACAATAAAATTGCTGTGAATACAGTGTGCATACAAGATACTGCTGCTCCTAATCCCAGACATGCTATTTAGATAAAAGAGCACCACATTTCCTGGAAAACGCATGCAGAAAAGTTTGGTGAAGCTCAAGGAGGCAGCCTGAGCTTGGCACCACCTTGGCTGCACTGGTAGCTGCCCTCAAGCCCGCTGGTTTAAAGGTGGATGAGGTCAATTTGAAAATATACTGCATCCCAGTGACTAGTTATATGAGAAACGTGCAGGAAATTTTACCTACAATATAATCAAGTTTGCTCAGAATCACTGGGAGGAACGATGGGAACATTGTTCCTGGAACAGAGGCAAGTTGAAGACTCCTCCACCTCATCTTTTCGCCCTTGTTAAACAGACTGATGATCACAGTGCTCAAATGCAACCTAAGGCAAATTGTAAGCAGATTTTCCTTAACAAAACCAGATTTTTTTTTTAATAAATTGAACTGATTTCTTAAAGACAGTAAAAAATTCAGTAGAAAAAGCCTGCTAGAAATTTAAGTCCTCTGAATGGTCTTAAGCTGGCAGAGCTAAGTAGTTTCCAAAGATGGTTTTCAAACAGCTTTTGTTTTGTAAAATAATATCACATTTTACAAAAATGCCACTGTATCATCATGGCCTCCCCAGGCATGTCTTTAACAGAAATTTAACAGCCAATAGGTGGATTTTACAGTAGTTGGAATGCATCACCACTATGCAAGCCCTGCTTACACCCCTGACCTCACCTTCAAAAGTGGGGAGCCCAGATCTTCCTAGGGTGAACATTACTTCAGGAAAACACAGCAAGAACCTGTACAAAATCACCAACTGAAAAGAAAAATCTTCTTTCTGATACAGGAAGGCAGAGGAAGACCTTTCTTTAAAAGCTACACTTGTTTTTTACTTGTATTTATTTACATGTTCAGAATGATGGTTCTCAGACTTAATCAGATCAATATGCTTGTAACATGTAAATCTTTTTTCATAAACTTGTGTGGGCTACTAACCTCTATAGCCCTAATAAAAAGAACTGTGTGGCAATTAACTCTAGCTCACCCATTTAGACAAGCACTATTACATACCAGGAGCAAATTGGTAGGGTAAATCATTTAAGCTATAATAACAAGAGCTGGGCTATAGTGAATATCTGATTACATTAACATGCAGTCCAGCATACCTTAGGAAATTAAAGGAAACACTATCCAAAGAAAAATAACCACTGCTTATTTGCATTATTTAATACCATCACTTACCAAATATTTTCTTATTTTATCACACAAGATTACCTTAAAAATCAAGCCGTGAAGTAAGAAATACTAAGTGGTAAACATGTTACTGGATTTTATTTCCCAGAACTTGAGAGAAAAGTCACTTTCAATGTTTCTCTATTTTAATTTTTTTAAAATGATTAACATTCTGTTAGCGTTTTAGGAAGGTGAAACAGGCAGGTAACAGGGCCACCCTCGAACCAGCCAGCACAAGAAGGCAGCGTCGCCTCAGAGAGGCCGTGGGGGCCGTGCCAGCGCCTCGCGCACGGGCTGCGCTGTGGTGTGACCCACGCGCTGCCTCAGGAACAGATCAGGAGTAGATCTACTCCCCATCTGCTCCGGGAAGCTCCGGGTGAGGAGCGTCCCCGCGCAGAGCCTGCGGCGGGAGGACACGCGGCAGTGGAGCAGGCCCCGAGCTCCTCCTGCCACGCGCTGCACACACCGGCACGGGAGGCTACACGTGAAGGCCACCTGAAGGCAGGTAGCCCCATGGTCCTCATCAGCCTGAGGGGCTTGGAGTCCAGCTTTCAGCTCTGGGGGAGACAGCACTGAGGACGGGACGTGCACGAGACCCTGGCGCGCTGCTCCAAGGCTGCTCAGGAGCATCCAGAAGCACTTTGTAAATGCCAGCTAGGCCACGCTGGGGCTTGGCCACCACGCGGCCAGGTTCCCAGCCTGACTGCTGGCTCACGGAGCAGGGGGGCAGGCCGTGGGGACCGTGGGGATCGGGAGCATCGGGAGAACGGGCTGCGCTAGGGCTCTCAGAGGAACATCACGCAGGGCACGTGGGAGGGAGCCAGAGGCAAGGAAGGGATTACATATCCGCAAGAGAAATTACTCATCTGCACAGTGATCACCCACAGTGCTCGCAGGGTTAATCAATTAATGCTCTATGTAAATCACATGTGAACCTGTCAGCTGTTTGCTAGCACTGTGGTCTCTAGCAGTCTGTTTGTTACT
This sequence comes from Tinamus guttatus, assembly GCF_000705375.1. Next base: position 101,822 of record NW_010583086.1, on the reverse strand, counting down.
GGATTATTTTAACGTTTTTGTGAACCTCGTGACCCTGGGAGGGTGTCGTACAGTTTCAATCCAGCCATAAGCTCAGGAGCGCTGCAGGAGCATGAAGCGACCGCTCGGCCTCCCTGTCTCCTTCATCTCCCAGCGCGCCGGGCTTCCCAAGCACACCTAGAACCACTTGTTCACAATGACTCTGCTAACAGCTGCATCGATTAAAACACCAGGTTTCAACACAACCAGACTGCCCAGATGCAGGAAAACCAGTATGTTTTAAAACAGATTTAAAAAGCAAGACACAAAAGTGATCACAGGCTAGTTTTGAATTAAAGCAGTGTTTGCATCATGCCATTTACTTTTTTTTTCTTTCTCACAAGCTCTTTTTCCTATTTATTTGAATATTTTACATTCTTCAAAATCAAGAATATAAATATTGGGTTATGGAAAACATAAATGTATTAAACTTGCCAGGTAAAATCAGCACAGCTTCTATACAGATTTTCAAGGACACAAGTTTTATTTTGTCCTATTCTGGGTATAATCATGTCTCATAACATAAATATTTCTTCACTGATCAGTCTCACTCTCCTGGGAAGTTCCTATTCTCCTATAAAGGTCCAGGTATGAGGCCAGTCAAGTTCTGTTTCTAGCTCTGTTTCTACTAGACCTGTTTGGCACTGAAGAATTGTTGGTCATGAAGCAGTTCCCCTAAGGTACGGGCTGCCTGCCTTTACTGGAGATGATGTAGTTGGGCTAGACTGTTAATGGGTCGTTCAGCTTCTGAAGGATAGATGGAGAGAACACCCAAGGTCTCCAACTCATATTCCAGTCACTTCTGCCTTGAGTGCAGAACTGACAGGTTTGCCAACCTGGCTGGTTCCAGCCATGCTGAGAAATGCTCTAAAGACAACATGAAGAATTTCCCTATACAATCTTGGCTCTTCTCCCTACCAGATCACGATTTCTATTAAGAGTGGTTACACTTACCTAGAAATAAAAAAATCCTATGATTTCTGTCATGCTAAGTTAGGGAGTTTAAATCCATTATCGAATATCCTTTTTTTTTTTTTTTTTTAAATGTGGAAATAATACATTGGCATTCAAACGGATTTCTGAAAGACCTCTCCAAGTATTGCCCCTGCCTGTGGACTGAAGAGTAAGCCATGCAGATCATCTACAAAATCTGTCACAGCAGATTCTGTACATTACATTATACATGGTACTATCTCAAGAAAACTGAAACAAAAAGACAAGAAAATATTTATTCCCTATCTGTGCCGAGTAAACACACTTTCCTTTTATTTTTCTGCATTCTTTTTCTGTTAGCAAATTGCTGCTAACAAGGACAGTTGATCATATCTTGAACTAATTATATCAAAAGCAGGAAATAATGTTCTTAATAAAGAATCTTGATAGCAGAGAGGAATTCTCTAGCTAAACAGGCATAGCATGACAAGTTGTTCTGCCACTAACTCCAAACTTGCCACTAACTCCAAACTACCTTACTGGAAATTACATTAATGAAGCACGCTGGCCATGGCTGCACAGCTATCTGAAAGGTTGGCTTTTCCTTTTAGAAAAGGAACTTTACTCTTCTTTTGAGTATGACTAGGTCTAAATTTTAGCCCTGAAGAAGTTATTTATGCGAGGAACTTGTTATTTTTGTTCATTTTCAATAGTTTCTCACATATGTAAAGGTAGGCATATGCCTGGTTTCTTGCACACTTGAAACTTATCTACCCCAAAAAACATTTACTCTTTATAGAGTAGTAATTACATAAACTGTTTTATGTAAATACTTTTAATTGCACAAGTTATTTTAATAATTGCATACATAGGGAAACTAATCAGAATATTTTTCCTGGGAGTTACAGAATTAAGATCAAACTTCACCTTTAACACTGGCCTTTAACACTTAGACTTTAAAACATGGCCAAGAAACTACACATCTGGTAGTTCCCTTCTTCCTGTATAAATCTGTTTAAGACCCAAGTTAAAAAAAAAAAAAAAAACACTGGTGTTTGATATCGTACTCGGGGAAGTTCTGACTTCATCGTGCTGTGTTTTATATTGATAACAGAGCAGTGCTGAGCTAAAATAGGAAACTGCCCTGGCTCAAATGCACAAGATTTTAATAATAATGTCATATGGATAGGTATTTATCACAGAATTTGGTGCACATTGAAATCCCTCATCTATACTGTACTATAATCCCTCATCTATACTATCAGACTGGCCCGATCCTTTAGATACTATGGTATGTAATAGTGCAATTCTGTGCAACATAACCCAAGCTCCTCTGTATGAGCTAGCCTGGGGACCAGAAACAGCACAGCCACATGAGCATGCCCGTCTATTAATGCATAATGTCCTGTTCTACTTTATGGTCTCTGAACTAATATATCAGCAGAAGTAATTAGCTTGGATGGAAAGTTACTCTGGTCAAACCATTATTGCTTCTATCAGCTTAGTTAAACCCAGGCACTTCTACACAGCACACCGTTACGCGGGTATCCCTTCTGCATGGAAACAAACACGGCATGAAAAACAGTCAATCCAGCGGTTTCCAAATGGCAAAATCCCCGGGACATCCAGCACTACATCCAGCCGCACTCAGCTCACAGCTGCTCAAGCACCGAGATCAGAGACAACTTCACAAGACTTTGCATTTCACACCTGGCCCCTGTTTTCCTGGGAGCTCCCGCAGGAGGGAATGCGTGGGCCGGTGGCCGGCCTCCCTCCCCTCGAGCAGCCCAGCAAAGAGCCTCGCGGAGCTCCGAGAAGCTGCTCAGGGGCCGCGTTTATCTCCCTGCTGCAGCGGGGGCTTCTCTGGCCTCTTCCTTTCAGGCGCTCCCTTCCTTTTCACGGCTCTCGCGCTCAGTGCCCTGAGCCAACCAAGGCGACGCTCGGGGTCTGGTCCTGCCTGGGCTCTGGTCTTGGCTCCTCCACGAGTGAGCGGAGGAGCACAGTGTTCGCAGCCCAGCCGCCACCCGCAGCTGCCTCCATTCAAAGCAGCAGCCACTTCCACTGAAGAGACTGCATCTGCCCTGCTCGAGCGGGGCAGGAAGGGTCGTAATCCCCGGCACTCAGCCCGTGCCCCCCGTTCTCACGGACAATCCCTTTTGTGCTCGGCGGCACGGAGCAGTGCGGAGGGCTCAATGCATGCAGCCTTCTGGATTACGAGAGCAATGCAAACATATTGTATTAGAATTCCCTCGAGTATTCGCTTGATGGCTTTGTGAGGCCAAAGCTGAAAGATGCTATCATTTAATGAGTGTTAAAGGGAGAGAAAAACTGGCAGGAAAAGACACTGGTTTAGCATGAGCAGACAACATACACAACTCCTTAAAACCCCTTGCTGTAACAGCTCAAAATCAGACTCCACTGAATACTCAATTTGTCGCTTTCTGCACCATTCCCTCCTTGCTAAAGATGCACCAGACTCCTATCCTGCCTTTGCCAAAAATCTTCAAGACATCAAAAGTCATTATTGCAGCCACCGAGCTAGGGCAGATAATTAACTACTTTTTTTCCACTAATCCTATGTTTGTCTTAACTTCTCACTGCCGCTTTCAGTCTTCACTACAGTCTATAAATAGAAAATTAAGGAAAAACATTCAAACCCTCAGTGAAATTGTGCCCTGGTGCTGGACAGATGGTTATTAAACAAGTCAGGCTAGCCAGGCTTATCAGGCCCTCAGTACTAGACATGACTGAGTGCTTCAACATGTCAGCTCCAGAGAACAACCGCCCTGAGAGGACCTGACAAGGGCTGGCAGCTGCAAATGCAAGAAATAAAGCAGTTTTTAGCAGTAAATGGGCAGCACTTTACAATTTCTATTTCCTCTCTACTAAATTTATTATAAGAAACCAATTCCCACTTTCTAATAATTACTGAATACTTCCACTGAGTATTTTGCACTGTGCATACATGACACTTTTGCTGATGCTTTAAGTTGCATGATCAAAAATATTTAACATGAAGAAATAATATAAATTTAGCATATCAATTAAAATACTTATTCTAAATGATTTATCTGAACCTCATCCTCATTCTTCCTCTCCCTCACCTTTCCTTTCTTATCACCATGATAAGGCCTATAAGACATGAAAGCTATATGAGCCATACCTTAACTTTAGCTTTAAAGTACAGCTCTAACTTCCTCCTGTTGAACTGAAGTTCTGCATAGCAAAGGCAAATGTAACTATACAGCTTTTGGAAGTTTTGTGTTAACAGGACAATGTCATGGTGCTGATTTTAAACAGTGTGTCCAGAGATGAAGCTTAACCGCTTTCCTGTTACAGGACAGCTGCTTCAGAGTGGTCCTCCTACTGCATCTGAAACCACTTTTCTAAAACATAAAATGTCCACTTGCATTTGTATCAGTTAAAGACAAATAGTCTTTCCTTTTCCTGACCTTTCCTTTGAGCAGAAAAAAATCATTTTGTCAGGCTAGGCAAGCCAAGGTATTTTTCTTCTCTTATAGAATAGGAAATCTATTTCCCTGATCATCCCTGTAAGCCTTTTCTGCCTCAACTTGAAATCATCTCTCTTGTCCAAGAGCCCAGGCTGTACTCACCATTGCAGAAGAGATCTTGCTTGAACCCACTGCAGCAGCTACCAGCATTATAAATCACATCCCCCACGTGAATTATTTTATCAGACGCACCCTGAGATCACACTGGTTTTTGCAGCTGCACTGCACAGGTGACTTGTTGAACAAGTAAAACACCCAGATTTCTTCCTTTCTCCGCTATCTCTAGTGAAATAACTTCCAGGTTATAGTATGAGTTATTTTACAACTTGAACAGTAAATGAATCCTACTTCTATTAATACAGAACAGACCATACAGTTCTTATGTGACGTTCTTATCCTCCCATTCATAGATGATGCCTCCCTTATTCACTTTTCATCAAAAATCATGAGATGACGTTTTGTGCCCAGATAATTAACAAAAATATTAACAAAGATGAGATCTAGGACTGATTCTTGAGGAATTACCTGCTTGTAATGTTACATTCTCTTTCAGCACAACTCTACTGTCAATTCTTTTTAGCAAGTACCTTATCCACTTTACAATTCTTGTACTAATCCCCATCTTCCCTGGCTTCACCAATAATTTCCCATGTGGCAGCATATCAAATGCTTTACTGAAGCCCAGAAAGATTAGAAGTACCACCTTTCTCTTGTCTTCAAACAAGCTATTAGAGAAATCTGGGAACCCAGGGCTGAGTTTAGATAAAAATCTTGTTAAGAAATAGGTACTGTACCTGGGGGAATAACCGGGAAGAAACACTCATGTTCGGGAGAAAAGAGATCGGCATGAGGATGCTCTGGGCCTTTGAACTGTAACTGGTGGTATTTAGCATTTCTGCGGGTGACCTGAACGGGGAAGAGCAAAGGCATTGGCTCATAAACTATTTTTTTTTTCAGGATAATAAGCATGAACAGGGATTTTGAGAAGTACAGAAATAAGGCCAGAGAGCAATTCCCCAAGAACAACCCTAGACCATTATGCTGCAGATTTAGATGATAAGGGGGATTTGACCCATTTGGGATAGGATTTCCAAGAAGCTAGCACTGACCTTTCCAAATACATGGATCACTAAAAATGATGAAATAATCATCCATCTGTGTGAGGAGGTAATTATATTAAAATTAGGCTAATTGAGGTGCCTTTGCTCCTGACATCCTGAGTTTTAGCAAAATACATCCAACAATTTTTCTGGCAGAAAGAGATACTTCATCTTCTGCTGCCCCGTCTGCTGCACCGTGCACATGTACAGCATCCTAGCTAGAATGGAGTGAACAGTTTATAACTATTTCATACAGATAATTTAGTCATTTTGTTTTCCCTATCACTGCTTATTCTCACATGGATTAAAAAGTTACCACTGGCTTTCAGTGTTAACTTGTTGATCTGACATATTTCAGATAAAAAAAACTTCAAATAATTATAGCAAATATCTACAGTATACAATAGAATTCTATATCTTATTCACTGTTGAACGAAATATATAATTCTCTGTTGATTACTATCACATAGCATTTCAGCTGTGATTTTATAGCCTTAGAGTAAAACATACTTTTAAATGGAATTTTAGGAAAAACATATTAGCATATTTGAACTAAAAGTACACTTTGCATATTATTTTCAGCCAACCTAAACACTTACAATGCAAATTAAAACAAACATAAGAGTCAAAATTCACTTTGAAATGTCAAGGGCAGTTTTCAAAATAGTCTGAAAACAGACCATCTAATTGTTTTTCTTTTGGACCAAAACTAATCAGTGCATACTGAAGTGTTAAAAAGAAGCATTTTCAGTTGTTAAGAGATTATTTTTTTCAAATGGTAGGTTCAGAGAGTTCATACAAAAGTAAAAGCGCTTCACATCAGATTGTGTGGACAGTGGAGCAGCACAGAATAGTAAGGTCTGACAAACCATGCAAGTGTGTGCATATATCCTGCATGCTCCATCTGGGAATGTCACTTCAGACCTGAGCAAATTGTCCTAGAGGAGGCAGGGGAGTCCTAAAGGAATCCTGGGGACAAGCCCAGGAGCCCACAGCATCCCCAACCTTTTCTCCATCCTCAGAAACAGAGTAACAGATGTCAAGATCCTTTGTTGTAGCCCTGTGACCTGCCTATAGATGTGGGACGTTTGAATTTCACCTCCCAGTCTCCATTTAGAGCCTGGTTGAAAGCCCGATGACATTGGCTTTGTGTGAGCGAGGTGGATTTCCCCTACAGCGCATGTAGGCACAGTAACACTTGAAATGCAAAACACAAACATTTTCTTAACGGTGCTAAATGTCCTCATTATTCAAAGGCATGGAAACAGGCCAGAAGCTCTGCTCAAATTACCAGTGAACCATTCAAGCCAGATGTACAAAAGCAGATATTATAACATATGAGAAGGTTCAGAGAAAAGCAATGGCTCAGTTCACTGTGGGAACAAAAGCAATGGCAGTACAGATAGTTTGTAATACTTAATCCCTATAATCTGAAAGGTGAGAAAGGATTAAGAAGAGTGTATTAATTGAAATATATCTGATTTTAAGATTATGGCTCTTGGTAAGAGATAATCAAGCATACGTTGTAATACAGTGGGTAACATGGAAAGGAATAATTTCTGACACTGGTATTACTTATTCCAGAAAGAATAATGTCTGAAATGCTGTTTTACCAAGAAATGTTGCAGAAGCCAGGAATTTAGGATTCTCTTGTGTCCTTCAAAAGACAATTAGTGCCATTTTAAAGAAAAC
>NW_010583086.1:43208-94540 GCF_000705375.1 Tinamus guttatus | reverse complement strand
TCCGACATTCCTGATGTTCTTCATAATGTATCCTTTCTTTAAACATTATACTCCTCAATTAACTCATAATTGCTGTCCATGCCATATGAATTATGCAGTATTTGATGCAAATTCAGGTTCCCTGGCAGTGAACAAATCTAAGACAGTTACAAAACCTGGTGTAATTACAAAAGTAATCCCTGCAGACCAAGGGAGAAAATGAATATCAGCAACTTTTTTGAGCCTGGTTGGTTTGTATGGTATTCCCATGCTAAGTTCCTCTTGAATTGCCACAAAAGTGCAGTAACTATAAAGATCCTAAGCTGCTGTAAATAAGCATGGTTCAGGAGAAGCCAATGGAGTTACCCCAGGTTACATCAGCCATAACTATTGCCATAACTAATCTCTCTCAATTCAGATTTCATCCTTGATGAATGCTTGGCTGAAAATCTCCTACTGAACTAAAATCTGAAAGGAAAATATTACTGACCACAGCAAAGAACTCCTGACAACATACTACACTTTGACAAAAAGAAAACAAACCAAGTACGATGAGCAGCTCAAGATGAAATGCTACACACATTTCTTGGCCAAAGTGCTACTTTCATTTAGAGAGGAGCCAAGTAACCTGTCCTGGCTCTCTGTAACTTCCCAAATCTCCAGATGAATCCTAAGAGCTATAGGCTAGAAATCAAACTTGAAAAAGAATACACAACCTCTGCACATGGAGAGGGAGAATGAGGGAGCATGCTGGTCAGTATACAACAGGTAAATCACTATGTTTTTGTAGGGAAGTTCAGGGATACTCTAAGGAACGTAAGTACTTCAAGAACTTCATGAATAGCACACTGAAAATACAACAGGTAGCAATGAAGACTGATATCCCTGGCAATAAGAAAAAACATCAGCTCAGCAGTGATCTGAGATACACTGTTGAAATCCTTGAAAAAAAATAGACTACAGGCTAATGATTAATGCCACAGAGAAAGAGAGTCATTTGAAGGGTGTAGAGATCGGCATGGTCAAGACAATGCTATAAGAATTATCTTCACAGTTTCATGTACATGCGGCTCCATTTGTCAAGACCAAGAGTTAGATCTTAAAATAATCAAGATATCAAATTGATAGAGCCTGGACAAATCTGAATTCAGTAGGTGGCTAGGAAAATTTTTATCTCAGATATTCTGTAGAAAGTATCTGCATGACTTAGGTGCATTAGATGTATTTGAGGATCTAGAGAGAAACCAAAACATGAAGATGTCCTTCAAATTACAGAAAGGATGGTGATTTTATCAACAAAGATCAATAAAAGGATGCAACAGAAGTGGATTAATAGTTTTGATTTAGAGAGACTGAGATTATACTGAGAGCAGAATGTGCACACCAATGTCAGAAAAAAATAGGCCAGGATATTCATTTAGACAGAAGAAAATGGTTTAGGCTTAGAAAAGCATAGCCCCAGCATCAAAATAGTAGCGAAGTGAGAGAATATCATCGCAAATGACTGAGATAAAATGCAGAGAGAAGAAATAAGGGAGTCAAGGACAGAGCCTATGGGATCCTGCTACAAAGTGGCAAGGGAGAAGGGATCATGCAGAAATAGAGACTAGAAAGCATGAAAAGAAGCAGAAATGGAGAAGGCAAAAAACAAAACAAAACAAAACAAGAGGAAGACTGGCAAGCAGGGACAGGAAAAAAAAAAAAAAAACAGAAACAGAAATTATCACCAGCATCACAGGTGGCTGGCAAGTCAAATCAACAATTCTTAAGACTTACAAGTTTTCAGAGTGCATTGGCCCCAGTTCAAGGGGATTTGGGCCAATGCAAAGCTTTGCATTGAAGCTAATTAACACTGAGCTCGACTAAATTCAGTCTTGAGCTTTCACAGCTTATTTTTCCTTCTGTACCAAAAGATATAAAATTGCAAGACAAAACTGAAAAGAATGTTTGCCAGTAAGCCTCAAATCCAGCACTAGCAGTTGACACACAGAGATGCCTAAAGAGCCTATCTATGGAAAGAAAGTCTAGTAAGACTGTCCTCAAAACACATTTTCCCTTGGTTGTATTAAATGCTTTCAACACGACAGTCAAACCACATGAAAACAGCTGCTTTCATGCCCATGACAAGAGGTTAAATTGCCCACATTCTTTAGCTTTACTGAATTCCATCCTACTCTAATTCTGCAGTGTTTATATAACTTTTCTTTTTTGCCAGAAGAAGTTTTGCCAACTCAGAAAGGAATTGCATAACCTTGAGCTATTCCAGTTCACCAGTAGCTCAAAGAAACTCAGTACTTCAATGAGCTTAGCCTGCTAATCACAGAATGCTCAAGTGAAAACTCACAATTGTAATAGAGATGTACTGTAGCTGGTGTAGCAACAAGAGTGAAACAATCTCTGAAACAAGCACATCAGCACAATAATGTTGCCTTCTTCAGCAACTTTCTCAGTGTACCTGCAGTGCTTAACCTCCCCCAAAAACTTAGGTGGCTACATGAGAATGAAAGATGGGCCACGTCCATGAAGCTCCTGTGCTTAGCATCTCGCTACTGACCTTTCTATCCAGCAGCATGTATACACACATTCTGGTGCAGTACCTTAAAATCTTTAATACGAGATGTACATTAAATACATCAATACAAAACACAGAATATTCCTACGTGGAGTAATCAAGGGTATTCGACTCCACTCCTAGATGGAGTCATCCTAAGATGACTTGAAAAGTCTGAGCAGTGGTTGAGGGAACCAAATTCAGAATTACTAAACTTAGGCTTACTTCTTTGCAACAGAGGAAGGGTTGTATTCTATCCCTGGTTTTAACCTGGCAATTGCATTAATTCAGGAACAAGATGGCAGCTCCTTTTCCACATTCTGTAACACAGGATTTCTTGCAGGAACAAAGAATAAAAGTGACTGAATCTAAAGTATCATAGAATGCAAAAATAAGACTTAAAAAAAATTCCTATTGATGTTCCTTAGCCTTCAGATCTGGGCTTTTGGGTGGTTGCTATTTCCTCATTACCCACGAGGGGAATCGTTAATATTATCTCTGCTTGGCTGCCTCTTTGCCTCCCCTTGCCCCTCTTTTCTCTCTTCCTAGGGAGACAAGTGTGGTAAATTCCACTGAAGTGCAGCAATCCTAGTGCTCATCAGCCAGTGGAGAGTGGCTGCTAAAATGAAATGCCAGGATGACTTCCCATTGGAATTGTAAAAAATTAGGTAAAAATAATCTCTTTTATAATTTAATTGCAAATTCTCTTTCTGGATACTTACAGCCTTAGAACCACATCGTTAAAACTGAGGATCTTTCGATTTCAACAGACATTGTTATTGCAATTTGGAAGTCAACTGGTGCTTTGTATTGACTTTATCAGGGACGCCAATTAAATGACTTGCCCAAGGTCGTATAGGAAGTCTGTATTAGACCAAGGAAGAAATCTAGTTTTATTGGCTCTGTGCATTAACATTTCTAGCTGTGGCAGCTCTAAAATTTACTGCCTGTTTCCAGGCCGGGCTCAGCATTGCCATCCGGAAATAACCTACCCGAAGCAAATTTATTTGATTCCATTTTTTTTAATATCCTACAAAACATGAGGGGATCTGCCTTTACTCCCTGAAACTGGAATATCGGGTTGCATTGCTCCTGACGCAAAATTCACGACCAAAATTCACGTTTTGGGCCGAGTACGTGCCCGGGAAGGTTTGCGTTGCCCTCCCACGGCGCGCGGCGAAGTCTAGTAAGACTGTCCTCAGACATGGCGGCCCCTTCCAGCCTCGCAACGCCGCAACGGCCGCCAACCCCCAAGGGTCGTTTCCATGGCAACCCCGGGTCCTTAACGACCCCGCCAGTTCAATGACTTGGTTTTGTGTGAGAGGAAGGAGGAACAAGCCCCGGGAGCAGGAGCGGGTGCCCGGGGCGGTGCGAGCCCCACATCCCCGCGCGCTACTCGGGAGGCGCCTGCTGCGGAGCACCCCTATTAACGGTGCGAACCAGAAACACCACAAGACGCGGCTGCAGCAAGGCCTGTAATTTTAATGACGTGATGAATAAGGCAATTCATCGACTTCAGTCTATACCCCGTATGTACCATATTTAACTTCAGAAAGCAGAAACGCTCTCACACAGGAAGATGCACAATAAGGCGCTGCTAAATGAGCAGGCTACTGCTATGGCTCTGAATGCTCCCTGCTCAGCTCTGCTCTTCAGCTGAGCTCGCTGCTCTTTAATTAGAAATCAGCTATGGCATGCGTAGGCTTCCCTCCCCCTATTACACACCATGTATTTATTACCTGGTCTACAGACCGCCTTGGTGCTGATGCTATGCTGTTCTTTGCAAAGCTCCAGTAAAAACTACTTCCACTGTTTACATGAAAATATATATGCTCATTTGATTGCATTTCAGCGGTACCTCACCACGGCTACGCTTCACCTGGCGCTATGCTAAAGCGGCCCTTTGGTGACCTATTTTATGGACGGCTGCATCTAAATTGCCTTTGTTTTCCTTCATTTCATAGATTAACTGTGCTTTGAACATAAACAGTATAAATTACAGCTTCCGAACGGTTTCTCCAACTAGTAGCAGTGGAAGAGCCATTGGTCACAGCTGTGGGAGCGGCTGGAAGTCACAGCTCTGCGGCGAGGCCACAACTGCACCTTCCTCCTGCGTGTGCGCAGAGACCCGAGGGGCAGTGTGCCGGGAGCGGGGCTGCATGTGTCCGAACGGCCCCTCACTTTCCTTTCCAGGTAAATACACTAATGCTGGGTTGTTGTGTATCTGGGGTGTAACATGAGCACTGCACAGTCCCGCATCAGTACCTGAAGTAAATGAGCTGCTCCTTTGTGTGTGCTTGCTGCTAAGCATGCGCTTGTGTTCAGTCCTCATTTGAGAAAAGTTACTTGGTAGTTGTGGCAAAAAGTACATTTTACTTCATTCTGAAGAGTGGAATCAAACTGTCTACAAGGGAAGTCAGAGTTAGGACTGCAACACAGACACTAGAGCCCTCTGCACTTTCCTAGCACTGATTTTCCACTCCCTCAAATATAATGATTTGCCTTTTAATCTTGCCTTCACTCAGTTTATTCCTGTTCACTACAACTTAATGGAAGGTCACTGGAAAGTCAGAGCAAAAGGCAGCACAGCAGCCTCCAAGCTTCATGTGGGAAGAAAAACGGATTTAAATAAAAAGTTAGCATTGTGCTTCTGCAGCTGATCGTTTTCAGCAGCATGTCTTGATTGTATGGTATAAAGGAAGCCCAAACCATCAGTTATAGACATACTCTATGTTGTGCTCCCCAAATGTGACATTTCCTCCTGTCTTCCATCCACCTCTGTGTGCCAGTTCCCCACAGAGCAATGTGCATGCCTTTCCAAAGAAGTCCAATGAATCTCAGTATTTTTACCGTGTTATATAACATGCCCTATGTTTTGTAGAAGCAGCCCTGGTCTGAAAGTAATAAAACACATGCAGCTAGTCTCCTCTCCAAGCGTGCATGCAATTCTCGTTAGTGTTGATGGTACTTAAATACTCCATGGAACTGAGGTGTGGGAAGATTCCCAGAAGTACCTAACCTTGGGAAAACCCAGCTGGGGAGCTCCACGATTTCCTGTGTAGGTACACAGGACACAGCCCTCTGCTTTCACCTAGCTTTCGTAAACAATGGCACGTGAAGAAAATAAGCAAGGATGGCATTTTCAAGACAAGCCTTAGGTCCTGAGGGAGAGGAATTAAGCACCAAAGCTGTCAGGATTCAGACACTGCAGCCTTCAAGTGTAACTGTAGTGCCTGTTTCTGGCCTTACAACAGTACAATCAAGTCAGCTAAGAAACTGAACGTGTAGCACTACACATCCTTGGAAAGTTACTGCTATTGTTTGCTACATGACTCGACAAACTCTGAAAACTCAGACAAGACTAGAGTCCCGCTGAAGTCTCTGCTTAGAGAACAAGGTAGCCCGAGCGCTTCTTCCCCTTTGAGTTGGGAATCTAAGCGGGCCAGTACATACACACGAAACAGCTACCTCCGTTTTACAGACCAGCAGCAAAAGCACACATAGATGAAATGACTTACCCAAATTTAAAAAAGCAAGAACCAGGAATAGACAAATCCAAATTTCCAGAGCTCTAAATCAGCTCCTTCCTCCACTCTTAAAGAATCCCCTCTTAGCTCAGCCCCTGCATTGCCTCACCAAACAGACTGCTTGCAACAGGCTTCTGTGTCGGATTCCCTCTTCCTCCTCCTCTTTCTTGCGCTTCATCTTGTTGCAGTTATATACCACATAGTAACAAAAAACAGTTCAAATTCAGGTTCCAGCAGCGGACAAAAGATCTCCACTGCACCAAGCTCTGCTGCCTTTTAGGAGTGATACCCTATCTAGAAAGTACAAGATAGGAACAAAATACAAGATGTATCCCTGCATCTTTCAATTCTGCTTCCAATTCTCATTTAAAATGGCTGGGGACATTTCTAAAAGATGGTATTATATACAATTATGTGTGGTGCAGAAAGAAGAGAGGAAAAATGTGTTTTAAATCGAAGGACCATGTGTGATGTGGCACATCTGAATATGTATGAGGCAAGCCTTTCCCAAGAGTATATTAGTAATGAGGGGAAAAAACCAACAATACAGTGATTGCAGAGCATAATTCATCCCTTCTTCCAAAACCACAATTATTAAGTGTATTTTTTTCATATATTTGGAAAAATTAGGCTTTCCATCTTTTACATATACAGTACCTCGTATAATAATTTTTGCTAAGTAAAAAGATTTTAATGGCTGGGGCAGATATCTAGGAGTGAGGACTGAAAGAGGCTGTTGTTTTGCCACTGACATCCTATACGAATTCGGACAAGTCACTTCACCCGAGCATCTGCAGAGTGTGTCTGCAACAGCTCAGGTGATGTGAAAAGCACTTAACGTTTACAAAATCTTTTAAGATAACAAGATAAATGATTCGAAGTGATAATAAGTGGCCTTAATTAACTGCAGAGTTAATTATTTACATTACTATAGTATATCTCTGCTTATATATTAAAAAAATAGGAAAAGAAGGAAATTTGTTGAAGTGAGTAATGTAAGGAACCATCTACATTCAAAAATATGCATTTCCATATTTTTAATGGTTCTGCTCATAGCTGGAAATTCCATGGTAATGAAATGAAAAGACAAGCACCAGAAATAAATGTATTAGGGTAAAAATGCCCTTTCTTTAAGAGCAGAACAATAATGGTAAAGTTCAGATACAGCAAACCTGGAAAAAACTTTTTTTTTTTTTTAACCTGGCTTGCTAAAATGTGATCTGTGGCAATTTGCCCAGGCCTCCTGAGATTGGATCAGAAGACACTACTGCTATTCCTCTCAGTGGTAGATTTTTGTGCTAGGTATTTAACATTGAAATAAAACACACCAAGCAACAGTAAATCCAAGTTTTGATACTCTGGTTCTTTAAACGGTAATCGTTATGAAATTTGTATACTCCCTGTACTTCTTGTAGGCATTTTGCCAGAGATTTTATCATTCTTTGCCCTTTTACCAACATAAAATGCCTCTACGTTATTTGCAGAATTGCTATCACGTGTTAGAGATGGTTTGTTTAGGTTTTGCAAACAATGAAAATTGTATTCTTTTATTCATACAACAAAAGTATCCTCATTAAATCCTGGTACTCAAAACAGTACAACAAGAAAGCCAACAGATGGGTGAAGTGTTCAGCCAACATAAATTAGAAGGTGTTTAGGTGCTATAAACCCAGGGATTACACCTATTTGACCTCAAATTTAAATTTTCTTTGCCAAAGTGATTTAGGGACCTAGGTTTCTAAAGGGTCTAAGCAAATACCTATGTATTACCTAAAAAAAAAAAGAATTCCTTTAAAAAAGCATTTGGGGCAGGTTTTCAGTTGTATAATTTAAATGCACATGTTAAGAAAGGTCATATTCCCGTCTAACGCTGCTGGCAAATAAACTTCTAAAGTGCCAAAGTTTGCTATGGATTTTGCTCCTGAAAGCAGAGAAACACTTAATTCTTGACAGAGCAGCTACCTAGCCATCTGCCTAGCTCCCAGAAATACTCACAGATCAAATGGTTTTCAGCCACCTACTTCATCCACTCACAAAAGCATGGTGCAAAGATACTCCATGTGCTAGCCATAACACAGGTATTTAATAGCTAAGTTCTTAATAGGAAGGAAGCAGGTCTAGGCATGAGTACAAACAATATGTGATGCCCATCAAGGGAAAACAAGGCGCCCGAGCCGCTGGCTGAGGAACCCACAGAATTCTGTCAAAGCTCAGTATTAGGCATTTCGAGACCTTCAAGGGTCTGGACCTATGTGTTTGACTTTACATTAGTTATTTGCAAGTCAATTTTTACAGTGTCTAGCAAATCCACCCTTTGAAAATCTCACACCTTCATACAAATACAGCTTTCAGGACCTTTTGGATTTTTAACTCTGTATCAAATAGTTCCTGTTCCTGTCCCATCAGTAGGATTATTTTATCTGTTAAAAATCCCAATCATAAAAACAAATACTCTGAATGTGCTGCTGCTACCAATCTGTGAAACCAGATCTTGTGCTCCAGCTGAGCTGAATTCTAGCCTGGCCCTAACCAAAAGATTTTTCAAAGCAGCCAAGTTCACGCTTATTCCAAAATCTAAAGTCACAATCCATTCCCAAATCACAGAGATATCTTAAGCATAATTTCTGTATTTTGCAACCAGTTATGAGTTTTGTTGTTGTTGTTGTCATTGTTCTTTTTATGGTAGCATAATACTAGAAAAGCGCATTAACAAATCTGACTTTTTGCCAGAATCTTCTTTAATGATGATTATTTTTCTATCTTCCTCTTGTTCTCTGCAACAAAATTTAACAAGGAATTTTTTTTATCCCTTTCATACTGTGTTTCCTGAACATGCAACAGGATACTAAGTGTATGAATTAATAATTGTTTCACCAATCCTGTTTTTTGCATTTCCTATAAAAGCACAGAAATAGTATAGTTTTTAGTATAAATGTGTATGTGTTTGTCCATTTTTTCATATATATTTCCATTTTTCAATGTCTTCACAAAAACATCTCTTAGTAGAAAACATCCTGGTTAAAATGATTCTCTGATTGATTCCTCACCTACCCTGTGACGTCCAAGGCTAAACTTACTGTGGACTTTGCAGCATGCTGCTACCCATTGCCATCACGATGATATCTTGTAAGCGAGGCCACGCTACACTTGTGGATCAAATGGTGTATGCCGAATGATTATGCAGGCCTTGAGGCACTCTGAGTGGATAAATATTTGCAGTACAACAGATCTTTGGCCAAGTGGCCAAGTAATTGATTACGAGGCTATGAATGTCACTGGATTTTATTTATAAAAACCCCGTAACACTGACTCTGCTTCATGCACAACTAGCACTGGCAGGTTTTAAAAGCAGGATGCTCTTAGGTGAATTCAGGAGCAAGCAATCTTTGGAGCAAATCGAGTAGAACAAATAGGAGCAGTTCTCACCCCAGTTACTGTTTCTCCTGAATTCATGGTATCTGACAATTAAGCAAATATATTGCATAGATGTCTTGCTATAGCATGAGTGAACATGAATAGGACTACTCTGCAGGGAACATTGCAAGAAGAGAACAACATTGGCTTATGTTAAAATATATGGGAGAAAATACATAAGCCAATCTGAAAAAATTTAAAATAAAAATAGCTGAATGTTAGTTTTAAATGTAGACAGCGAGTAGACAATGGCAGATGCTGAACAAGAAATATTTAATTACAGGAAGCAATTTTTCAGCACTAACTAGTTTTCCATCAGATCTTGGTTAGCTGTTCCGCAAGGTCTGAGGCACCATTTTTATCTTTAGTAATGGCATTTTTGGTTATATATGGCAAGAGAAGCTCATACAGAAACATAATGGCTTTTAGCCTTTTATTTGCAAAGCACAAAGCCCCTGACCCACAAAGTTATATGCACAGCTAACTTTGCACACAGCATTAAGCCTATTGACACAGCACCTCACTGAGGTATATACATAAAAGGTACGTTCGGGTTTCCTCCTCCAGATCTGAATTTGCCACCCTGAGTTCTCCTCAGTGTAAGCTTTTTTTTTTTTTCTACTTTCTCCCTTTCTCCTATAGATTGGTTGAAAGAAAAGAATGTATGAGGGCTCCCTAATCTGTTCCAGTGCAGACAGAAGAGGTAAACCCATCTTAATTGACTGATGGACAAAGCAAGCTGCAGGTTGAAGGCAATGATTTTAACCATCCTAGCTGTCTGTAAAATAACTGCCTGTCTAAAGGCTAAGCCTCTGCAGAGCTCATGGAGGATGTGATACGATCCACAGCACTCGGCACAAATCTACTCAAGCCATTCCTTTCTCTGGGCCCTAATTCATCAAGGCCCTTAAGCATATGCTGATCACAAACATATGCTGAAGTGGAGCCTCATTCAATTCTTCAGGCATATTCTTAACTTCTAAGGTCTAATAAAATATCAGATGCTTCCACAGCCTCCTATCTAGCAAGAGCTTCTATACCTTTCTTCTTTATCTCAGGAAAAGGTTAAAATTTTAAAACAATTTAGAAAGATCTGAGATATATGTGTTTAGAGGATGAGCACATGCAGAATTACAGAAAATGCTGTTCAAGCTCTCTGAGGCTATTAGGAAGGACGTCAAGCTACACCATGGCAGCTCAAGGGAGCTGAGGACCGCGCAGTGCCTGAAGGCTCGCTCTGCTTCCCCCGAGGTCCTGCCCGAGCACAGGTTAGCCACGCTGCAGCCAAGGTCTCCCAAGGGTGAATACGTTTCTTTTGTGCAGGATCTGTAACCGCGAGGCGCCCAGCACAGTGGGAGAGCAGCCACACACATCGGAGACCCTGGCCACTGTATTTCATCTGTCACACAAACAAGTAACAAATCGCTTCCAGGAGTTAGAAGCCAACTGCAGCATCCCTGGAATAGATATGGAGTAGCAGAGCTACTGCTGTTAGAAATGATAAAGGCTTATTGATCTGCTACTGCAGCTGCCTGCAAATTTAAGACTATACTCCACAGGATGTCTGTTACTGCCTTTCTTTTTCTAGATTGGTTTCAAAAGACCAAATATTGATGACCCCACCACTTCCCTTGAGTATTTACTCCAATTTTTACAGATCTTCCTGTCAAGAGGGTGGTTTTTCTTGATATCCAGCCTAATTTTTGAGTGCCTTGAGTCTATGTCTGGATGTCACTATAAATAATTTCTTGCTTTCTTATTTCTACTCCCTGTACAGAAAGGTCCCCATTTTGCCTTTATTTACTCAAGACTGATATTGCCTCAGAAATCTGCCCTTATAACCCATCAGTGGTCATTCTGGTCAAACGGTCAGTTTGGGGTTACCCAGCTCTGTGGGCAGCGCAGGTCTGGCAATCAGCTGTGCTGGATGTCAGGCACAGAGGATAAGAAAAATCCGGGACCGCAATGACCTAATTAATGGGAAACTGGGAGAG
Source organism: Tinamus guttatus (assembly GCF_000705375.1). The sequence goes on along the minus strand of NW_010583086.1, from coordinate 83,075 downwards.
AGGTGCAGATGCAGGGTGTTGAAGCTTAAAATGAAAATAGCGGGAAAAATATGCTGTTTTTTAGAACCTTCATAATTGTTCCATGTCAAAAGCGCCCAAGGCTAGCCAGCCCCTGATAGATTGATAAAGGACCAATGTGTCAGGTCTTATTTAGTGGAAGAACCCAATTAATTATTATACAGAATTAGATTCCATTTAGCATTGCTTATATTACTGATGACTTGCTAATTTGGCTGGCTCTGATGTAATTACAATTAATTTATGTCCTTAATCCTAATGCTCTAACCTGGCTTTGATTTAATCAGGCTATGTAAAGGTATCACAATCAAAGCAGCATTGAGGAGCTCACTGCTAAAGGAGATAATTGCACCTAACAAAACATATCCTTCCTACCATGCACATCTCTCAAATTGCTGGATGAAAGCAGTCAAAATTCTCAGTCAGAAATTCTCAGATGGCAAAGTCTTGTTAAAGTGCAGAGAAGAGCTGCTCAAGATTCGTCCTTCTGTTCTTTCAGAACATAAAGGGAATTCTTCAGTTATTTAGCTGAAGCCTACAGATCTCTGCATAAGCCCAAAGGAAAAGTAAATCTTTGTGCCATTGCATCCGGACAGGACAGGTGCCAGAGAGAAAAGCGCCCACAGCATCTGCAGGAATGGACACGAGCAACAGAGAGCTCAGCTCTGGCTTGTTTTGGTGAGGACAAAGCCAGAGCAAGCGACGATCCCTTCCTTCTGGGGACGCGGGGCTTTTGTGCTGCTTGTGCAGCCCCAGCGCCAGCCCCTGGGCTGGCGGCAGCGGCGCCGAGGGTGGCTGTCCCCAGCGTGTCCCCTCCTGTCTCAGTGCAGGCAGTCGAGGGTGGCTGTCCCCAGCGTGTCCCCTCCTGTCTCGGCGCAGGCCGGCGCTCCCAGGGATGCTGATGGGCAGGCTGAGGTGAGCAGCATCCCCTCACGCTGCTGCTGCATGTGCCCACAGCTCTCAAGCATGGGCTTTATTCTCTGGTGCAAGGGACACAAGTGGTTTTGATGAACGTGTCGTCTAAGTCTCCATCTGCTTTCTGAGAAAAGGGGATATAAGGCAACCAGGGATCCAGAGTTTGTTATTTTGCTGTGGATTTCCTTCCCTCTTTACACCCCTCCTGGTTTCCTGTTGTGTTGTAAATCTGCCTCCAGGCCCTTGCAGTATGATGGATTCCCCGCTTTATTTGCTTCTATTACTTCTCTCTTTACGATCCTGTGTTGTACACATCTGAAAGCTCGCCGGCCTGATAAGGTATTAACCTAAAGGATATTAAGTTAATTTAAGTAAATTTTGGAGAGGTATTTTGCAACTCATTCACTCTTTAGCATACAATTTATGTGATTCACTCTGCAAAGCCTCTTTGCTGCTGCTGCTGAATTAAAAGTCACAGAAAAGGGTCTCTCTCTCAGCTCAAGGCCAGCCTGATAAAAAGGCTTCTGGGTAAAGAGAACCAGAGTAGAATTCATCAAGAAGGCAAAGAACACAAACTCAAGTCTTTCACAACCAATGCATTTCTTTCAGCACATCTTAGTGAGGTTACCATAGCCCTGCAACTTAGAAAGCACTGCAATATCAGAACACACTCAGTTTCCAGTGCAGGGAATTTCATTTCAGTCACCTTAGTTATGCTGCTTTCCAACCATCAAACTACTCCTATGTCCTATAACCAAGCTGCTGTGTGCTGGGATGAAGCTACAAAAGGCTATGCCTACTGTTACTGATGGCACCTGAAGGAACTGCCACAAAAGGGAGAGACTTTCATGAGAAAGGACATTGGCCATCACTTATGCTTCCTGCTACGATAACTTCTATTGCATGCAGGGCCAAATCTGTGAGTCCTTTTGAAGGACTATCTTTAAGGGTCGCACATCTTCCCATGTCTCCTTCTCTTCAGTCCACAGTGCACGACCTTTACCCAGATGCAATGGGCAGAAGGTCAGCAGAACCGCCCCTGCTCCCCTTCTCACACATACTGCTGCATTCAGGCTCCTCAAACCAGCCCAGTTCAGTACGGTGTTAATTTTACCAGATATACACTTATGTGCTGCTGCAGTCCCTGCGAGTGATGTTTGCATGCTCTGCGAGTAGAGACAGGCTGCTAAAGCCAAGCCTGGAAAGCAGCCTGCACGCTCCTCTGTACTCAGCACTGGTCCAGCCTGGTGGAAGCGCTTTCATTAGTCAGTCTCTAAGACAAGCCAAACCCCATCGAGCTGTCACAATTTGCAAAAGGAGAAAGAAGAGAGGGTGGCTTTGAGAGGGGAGGAGAGCTGTCCCTTTGGACTACATGAAACCCTCTCCAGCAGCTGGGAGTTCTCCAGATGTGGCGTTTCGAGAAGCCTCCCCTCTCCGCAAGGCCGGCTTGCTCGGGAGCAGATAACGGCTCCCGCCCCGCTGCGCCATCCACGTTCAGCCATTTACAATATGGACTTCACTCGGGGAATTCCAAGAATAGCTGCTCCAGCTGTTCTGCAGAGATAGAGAGCTGTCACAGGAGACGTCGTTAGGCTCTGCTAAAACCAGAGGCTCCACTAAAGATCTCACATAAACTCCTTAATGGTTCCTACCATTCAGTCAGGATTCAAGAAGTGAAACGTGGTCGACGACTATAAGGCAGTTTGTATTCCGTGCATCAAGGCTATGCTCGAGTTTAGCAGACAGAATAGGAGAGACCCCAAAGAGATCTTTTTATCAAGTGTCTAAGCAGTTACTTGATCTAAGAGGTTTGTATACCTGCAGCCAGCAATGTAAATGTCTGAGACAAATTACAAGGTAGTAGCAGTGTTACAGTGAAGGATGAAAGTGCACGCAGAAAGGCAAACAAGCAAAGCATTACAACAGCCACTTAATGGCAAACACATTTATTAACATCAAGTGCAATGTTTGTAGGTTTTCCCCGCCACCACCAGCGGCAGATGCCAGCTACTTAAGAAGATGAAACAGCGCCGTGAATAAGAGAGCGGGTTTTAACCCTGCGCTCGTAGGAACAGCCGCCACGCTGGCGCGGCGCCAGCAGCGCCTTCCTCCGGGAAGCACCAACAGAGCAGGGCTCGGCCCCGAGCGCGTCCTCGAATAAAGGAGGAGGAGGAGAAGGGCACGGAGGGAGGCGCAGGCAAGGCCTCCATCCCCACCCGGAGAAGCTTTAGCACAGCCGGGCACGGTGGCCCCCAGCGCTCGCTAGCAGAGGTGCTCACGGTGAGCGCAGACCCGCGCTGCACGCTGTGCTCCACGTGAAACCCCGCTCCAAGGCGTCACTGCCACCCACACACCGCAGGAGCTGGGACGCTTTTAAGCACAGGGAAAATAATGAAGTAGAAAAATAAATCAAAATTTGAAAATTCCAGATGCGTTAGAAGGCAGGATTCACATTCCTTCCTTTTAACTTTTCCCCAGGAGAAACATGCAGTCAAGTCTCCAGCCAGGGAACAGTTGTATTTCAGCAGGGTCATACCAGTGTATTTCAGTTGAGGGCCTAGCTCATTATAGGCATTTTATGATGTCGGTGGTAGGGCATGAACAGAGAACAGCTACAGAAACACACGCACGGCTCATTCAGGCAGAGATACAGATGCTCACATCAGCACTGGATGAGCTTGGACACAAAACCTCCAGACCCGTGGCACGGGGCAGCATCAGGACCTCCACGTAGGCAACAAGGAAACACCTTGCTCGCTTCAGAACCGCACGTAATATGGAGACAGGCTCCTGCTTTCTGAAAAACCATAATCAGAGTCGAGGATGTTCTGTGTTTCAAAGGCCTAGAAAAGTTCTAAGCACATGAGGAAAATTACCATTACTGCGATAACACTGGTTTCTCAGCACACTCCCAGGACCGGTCTTCTCATTTAACTATGCTGCACTTAGACTCATGCAGAGAATTAAATTAATCATGATGCAGTGGAAATCAGGACAAACTTCCTTAAGGATATAGGGACATCTTATCTTGCTTGTTCACTGCCACACATGTAAACAGGAGCTGCAAAGGAGAGGGAATCTCTTCTCTTTGCCTCTGCTGAGATCATATCTCCCAGTAGGACGCAGCCTCCTGGCCCCTTCTCCCAGCAGGAGGGAGGGAGGGCACCCCCTCACCCTGCATTCCAGGTTATCCTCTGAAAAACGGCCAAGGAAAAGCGGTATTCAGTTCCCTAACCAAGGTGATGATCTTCATAATAATAAACATCTGGTTATTCTGAAACCAGTGTTGGAGGAATAGCTTGCTTTAACTATGAGCAGTGCTTAGTGAATCAAATTAATTCTTGCTCTATATTTGAATAATGTAAATAATTCTATTGATTTCTGCGCAGTTCTCACTATAAGAAAGATTCAGATACAGGTTATTTTATAGAGTGTTGGGTTTTGCTTTTTATGGAAAATTAGGTAACTTACCCATGACTTGTTAGTTTTACGCCAAATTCCTGCTATTTGGGAATTGTTCTCTGTGTCAAACGGAATGTGCTGCTGGTCCAATACAGTAAACGTTGGTGCGAGTTTACAATGATTACATCAGCCCAGCAAAACAGGCCGCGTTGGAGCGTCTACAGTGGTCACTTCGCCTCTGGGCTGGCTCACCACCTTGGGTTAGTAGGTTAAGTAGCTGCCTCTCAGCAGAATCAAATAATCCCATCTGGCCGGTCATCCACTTTACGTCTTAGTGGTCTCTCCTTGTTCATCCCTAGCCCAGCTGATTTGAATGCTGGGGATCTTGAGCCTCTTAACCTCTTTTCTTAACTCGTTTCTCTCAGTGTTCAGAGGCTGCATCTTATCGCAGCTTCAGCGTCATTAGTGGCCCGGACTTTTGTCCCTCTTGACAAGCGGTGCACAACATGCTCCGTGCCTCTCGGATGGTCTCGTTCTTGCACGCATTAACTGAACAATCGGTCTGTTTCAGAGGGGCTTCGCTGCAATCGGCGTATTTATTTCTAATCACTTTTTGAAATGGCATCATTCAGAGGTGCTTAACCACATTACTTAATTTTCAGTCTGTATTGCTATCGATTTCTAATATTCCCTCAAGATATAGGACAGCACTCAATAAAGCATTTGTTTACCTAATAAGTTAATCTGTCAGCCAAAAACCTGGGAAATTCTATTAACATGTTTGTGAATTTAAGGCTATAGCTTATTCGTAAATGAGCTGATATGGCTATTTACTGGATATGACACATATAAGCATATACTTATCCTATTTTTTTTTAGTAATTTATGAAATAAAAATGAACACTAAGCACTAGGAAAATTCACTTTTGCTAGGCTTTTTTTTTTTTTCCTTCTCACAAGCTTTTAAGGCAGAACCTAGCCTTAGGTCTGAGTTCCTTACTTTCCATTTAGACCAGAAGCATATAGGGTTCATTGTTTTGGAGGAATATTGATTTATCTTAACAAATTTCGTATAGAAATAAATGCTAGGTATATCCGAGAAACTGAGGAAATAGGACATACTATGGTTCTGGTTAACTACTAGATTTAGAAAGAGAGGGACTTTGGTATTATCCACTGAGAAAAAAAAAAAAAGAGGAGAAGATAGACTGCTTTTAAGGATTTATCAGTTGAAACCTCATAGAAGCATGAAAAAAATGAGTTGCTAAGAGAAGTTTTCTGTACAAAGTTTTGAGACAACTCTTCTCTGAGTCGTGTTTGAAGCAGACCTCACAAGAGGTACACAAGGGTGTCAGCCCAAGCACTTCCCATCACCTGATACTAAGCAGTTACATAAGAACCTCCATTTCCACGGAAATATGAGCACATTTCTACCTCTCCATGCAGTAGGAAAAATAATCAGGACTGCTGATTGAGGATTCGAACCTGAGGGCTCACAACAGCAAAATCAAATAAATAAAATAAAAAAGCCTACTATTAGTATTTTTAATCCCATCACAGTATTACTTAGTGCATGAATTTAGGACATTAGATTCATAATATCTTTAGAATCCTTGTTTTGCTGAGAGTGAACTGTTTTAAATAACCTGGAAGGGAATTATCTGTTTCCTTATTACAACAATAATCAGAAGGCCAGTCTACATGCTTTTTAATAAAATTATTATTTTGCAAAACCCAGAAAGTCAGCTTAGTATATTTAAAACACTTGTGATTTCATCACTTAGGAGTCTTTGAGAACTGAAGGATTTGTCAAAACAAGTATGAGCTTAATGTAAAATATGTGCATTCAAATTATGAATATTTTAATATTCATTTAGTATGTGCATTTGACCCATTTGGTGTACAGTGCATGAGTTAGATTTCTATTTTAGCCAGCTGGAAAATCCAAATCTGAACACTAAATTCCAAAGAAGAAAAATCAAATATTAACCCTTACAATCAAAAGCGAAAACACAACCCTTACATGAAAAGTAATGTTGTAACCAAGAGTAATCTTTTCGTTAAGAAAAATATAATGCAATGTACTAACCTCTAGAAAAGAAACAAACACAAAAATATCGGGAAGGAATTGTTTGTTCACATAATAGAATAACTGAGGAAACACTTCAAAAAAAATGACTAAAATGATTGTGCTGTATTTAAATGTCCTTCAGCTGAATTTGGTTCTTTCATAGGAACCAAAGTTTAAGCCAAGTTTAAGTTGAGAAAGAATGACATTCATAAATGTTAACAATATTTTCCTGGAGAATGAAATTTAAATGAGCAAATAGGGAAACCTGGTCCTACACATTAGCTATTATCTGAGTGGGAAAAATGTCACCTATGCATGCAGTTAAGGCCATTCAAATTGCAAACATAAATGATGAATATCAAATAGTCCCTGATTTACTCACAGCAAATGGTTTGTCAGCAATCCGCTGCCTGAAATACATTAACAACAAACATTTGCTGAGTAATTGCAGTCAATAATTTGTGTTTTTTTAAACACAGCTAGTTGACAGACAATTTGCAAACAGGAGAAGAGAAACATAAGAGAATTTTTTATAGCTTTCATTAATTTTCATAGTCAAGCCTCCCAAATGGTGTGTTATCACTGGTGCTGCTCTCCTCCCCCTTGCCCCTCGTGCTTACGCTACTTCTGATGCTATTCACAGCTTTCATAGCCCAAGTTATTTGTATACAATTAGAGAGGCTCTTTTTAGATTAAACAGCCTGCTATAAAATGGCAACACAGAGTATCTGCTTTATTTGGCCATTTTCAATTTCTGCGGCATATGCCCTTTGAAAAAGAGTAGCTGGGTCAGGTGAAAGCACCTCTGGAAAGGGGGCAAGGGCTCATTTCCCGGCCAGCAGCAGAGCCTGCCCACGGGGAAAGCAGCAAGCAGGCTCGGAGAGGCGGCGGGAGCAGAGATGGAGAGGCCCCCCGTGAGGAACAAGGCTCTTCTCAACGTGAAGCAGTTCTGCAGCATGCAAACTGGATGCGTTTCAGACGCAATTAAACGGGAATACCCGCCGTGTGCTCCGGCAGCTACTGGGCATTCACTCCACAGGACGAGCCTAGAGCGACACCAGAATAACACCTGAAATGTGCACGGGTGGATATTTCTGCCTCAGCATCACGTATTTTGCTCTATAAAAGGAACCACCCTGTCGCACCACGCTGCTTGTTAATATGGATATAGCCCGAGGTGATGGAAACCAGGCCTAGAAGTAAGGATGCACATAAAAACACAGCGTAAGCAGGATGAGGTTGCTTGGTAAATGCTCTGTTCCGTCTCGCCAGCCACTGCTCACTATCCCATTCTACACTCTAAAAAATTTCTTAAGGAAGAATATTGCTGTATTGATATACCTCAACTTCTTGCCGTACTGTAAGGATATCCTTCACCTTCTAAAATGGAGAGTCCTTACACAGAAGAAAACAGGTATGTTTGGGAACAAGTAAGGTATATGAATAAAAAACTAAAGAAATCACAGAAGACTTGGCATAAATAAGCCAATTACACAGGCTCTTGAAATCTTAAATAATGCATAAAGCAAAACACTGACATGCAGCACAGCTAATGCTTGCAAATGAGTGACTCTGCAATGCATCAATGTGTTCCCAAAACAAGGACTACATAAAAAATGCAATATCAAAAATAAAAATAGTAATAAAAACCCCTCAATATCCCAAACCAAACCAGGAGCAGGAAAAGAAAATAATCACATCAAATAGGATTAAGAAAAAGGTCTATTCGAATTGCATTTAGAGAACCCTTTAACAGAGAGAAGAAATGAACTAGTCTTGCGACCAGAAAGACCTGAAAAATTGCAGAGCAGCAAAAACAGGGCAATCTCTGGTTTGTAGTGGCCAGAAAGGCCACAAGTCCCGTCCTGACTAAGCAAAAGCCAGCAGGACTAGCAGGCCGCCGCCACCTCGCCATTTCCCTGTTGGAGTGACATTCCACAAATTATGGTTATTAAATGCATTTGTTATCCCTCCTGTTCTTCTACCAACCATCCTAATCTGATGCTTGCTAAAAATACAGAAGATTTTAGCATTTAATAGTATGTATTATACTTTTGTAATAACAAAAAGTAGCACTTTGGTCCATCTGAAAAAATGACCAATGTCACTTCCCAAAACAGTACCAATTTCAACCTGCAAATTTTACATTTCAGCCAAAAGTTGAGCACCACAAAGGTTAACTACATATTATAGGTTTTGAGATCACACACTGATTTGCAAGATCCTTGTAATTTTGGCAGTGTAAGAATACAGAAATCATAAAATTATGCAGGTTTATTGCTCTCAGAATACCTTTCCTGCATTATTATTGTATTTAATTTACTCTAAAATAATAAAGATGTCTGTCTAGAGCAATAAGCATCCTAGCATAATTAATCAAATCACAGCACCATTAAAAGAGTCACCTCCAGAGGATAAAAGTTACCACAGGTACCTCACCTCAGGAAGCACCCCTCATCCCTTCCAAAGCTGCTGTAATCTTGGAAACAGACACTTTAAAATAGGAAGCAAGACTCGACGAAGTCACTGCAGAAATAAATACTTAGAAGAAGAAATAATTCCAGAATAAAGAAGTCCTAAATACAAGTCATTTAGACCTTTTGTTTGGGGGGGGGGCAAAATGACGAGAATAAAAAGATGTGGCAGAAAAGGAGAGCAAACGAGAGAGGAGACCAAGTGAAATGACACAGAGAATTTAAGAACTGGGCAGAACATGAAAAGCCATAAGAAAAAAAAATCCACTGTCAAGCCAAGACACGTAGCAGAGATGTAACTGTTCTTATCTGCACTTGAGGGCATGAAATAATTCCTTTTTTAATTTTGTCTTTTTAATCCTGTCAATTGGAGCTGTCACTATGGATGTAATAGCAAGTATCCCAACCAGGGTATCAAAGACTCCTTGAGACAGCATTAATGGCTGCTCGCTAAGGGTAGCGTATCTAAATGTTCTCCTGCGATGCTGCAGCTCCCCTTTAGTCAGGTATCAAGCTGCTATTTCACGCTCTGCTTGTGAAATTATTAACAGCTGGCCTAACACTACATCAGCTGGAGGATGGCTTGCTGGAACAAGACAGTGCTTAACAGGGCTCCTTCCTGCTCTACCCCGCTACTGGATTTCCACGTATCAGAAACGGCCTTTGAGCCCAAAGCAAGGTCCACGTTTCCAAAGCACAGCACCCTGAACCAGCATCTCAATTTCAAAAGAGGTGAATATTTAAAATCCAAACGTGGATCCATAAGAGAATTCCATAAATGCTTTCAATTTATAAAAGGCTCAGCTAAAATCCAGGTAAAACTTCACAGAATAACTCTTGTTCCTCAAAACTTTTATATCCTGTGTCAAGGAACCTTACAGTGGATGACAATGAAGGGAGCCCCCAGGGTCAGCTGAGAGGGATCCTCAACACCCTCTGTTTGGTGGAGAAATTTAAAATGTTAGTTTTCATTATAAGCTGGAAGAGAGATTTCAACATGCAGAAAGCCTATTGCTTTTTCTAAATCACATATGAATATATCGTTAGATATATTCATAAAATTAAGTAACCTATAATACATATATTTAATGAGTCTCCCTCCTATTGTCTGTAAAAGTAATCACAGCATTTAAAGAATATTTTTGCTTCCTAGTTTAAATATCCAAGCTTGCACTTATTTAATGCTACCTTCCAAATCTGTTAACAATATGTAAATCTGAGTTTAGTATAATATTTGACACATTTTAATGCTTCACACAATGTGTCCTCATTCTAAATAGATCACTAAACTGAATTGCTATCATTATTATTATTTTATGCTTTGCCCCAAGCAAACAAAGTACCTAAAATGAAAGGATTTTTCGCTCCCACTACATCGCCTTTTTGAGGGGAGCAGAAAAGCCTCATCTATGGCCAGAGGCAGAATCCCACCAACACAGAGACTGCAGAGGCTACAAGGAGGCTGATTTTGGGGCTTCCTCCTGCCACAAAGAGAATTCGTGCGATGGGAGTTATGGATCAAGCGGCAGCCTCACGAGGGACCCAGCAAATCCAGTAACAGCACCCTAAAGATTGCAAAGACTATCCAAACAGGGGAAGCAGGTATTCCTTAAGAAAACAACTGAAACACAGTTCTGGCAGGCAGTCGAGGGCCCCAGACACAGAAGAGCCTCTAGACACAAAACTAGACACTAGGGCTAGAAACAAAGTATGTTACCATCAACCCATAAAAAGCAAATTCTGTATATGCACCTTTTGGATATGAATCACTGTGCAGTGAAAAAAACGATGCATAATTGGGTCTCTGAAGTCGAATGCAACAGTTGAGCACTCTGCAGAGATCACTGCGATGCGACTTGCTCGGCCCCAGCGGAAGGGCTGCTGCGTTTGCTCGGAGCGCAGCGGCACGGAGGGTTGTGCGTGCCTTGGTGTTCCTGTTGTGCGGGCAACATCTATCTGCATTCAGATAAGTTCGATCATTCATTCTAGTAGAGCTCAAGTATTTTGGCATGTTTACTTCTCCTGGAACAATGACGGTAGTTGCATTGTTTTGTTTTGCTTTAACTTAAAAATAACCAGCTGATAAAGAAGCACGAGGCAAACAATGTAGTCAGCAAACGTGTACAACGTGTGCCAATCAGCTCATCTTAGGAAGAAGAAAAGAATGAAGAAAATGTTAGAATTTTATTTCTTAGACATTTATCTTGTTTCATTATGTAGAGGCATAATCTGTCCAAAAATTGTACCCGTGCCGCCTGGCTGCCCAGTGTGCGGCTGAGGAGAGCCCGGGCTGGAGGGAGGGATGAAAACGGGAAGAAAATGAACACGCAAGGACTGCCAGGAAAAGGAGGGGAGAGGAGGAATAGCCAAGGGCTGAAAGGGGGATGAGGACGTGGTGGGAAGGATGAGGCTGAAGCAGGAGGGAGAGCTTCAAGTGTGCGAGCGGCAGGAATTCTTCCATGGAGTCACGCAAAGAGCAGTAGCACAACATAACTGCTGCTGAAAATGCCTTACAACACCTTGGTATTTTAACAAAATTTAAAGACACATTATTGTCGTAATTTTTCTAATAGCTACCTCACCCTGCTGGGAACAAAGATCCTTTCTGTAAAGAATTTATTTAGATTCATTCACTCCTGGCCTGCAAACCTACAGCAAAAATTACCCCAAATCCCCAGAAGATACTAATTAAAAAACCTAAAATCCTTGCTGTTTTTGACATTTTATATTTTGTGTTGCTGTTCTGAATGCATGGAAGTTTGGCCATCCCTAATAGATGCAATGATTTACTTTCTTGGTTAATGCTGTTACAGCCACCCTCATGCCCTTACTTTCACCCCTGTCTCGGCATATAAAGTGGACAGGGGACATGAGAATTTAAGAACTACAAAATCTCAGCTAACAATTGAGTAATTAATAAGTCCATGGGTTCTTTATGTAATTACGGAAGACAAAATGAAGCCACGTGACCTGCCGAGTTCAAGGAGGTACCCAGAAAAGGATAAATTCATGATTCAGCTGCTTTTAAGAGGACTGCTTTAAAATGCTATGAGTTGCCTTGAAAAATGCAGATAATGAATACTGAATGACCTACCCACTCATATCTACTTAAAAGACATAATACCTAATTGGTTCACTGGGAAGCAGAATGAATCTCAGCTCCATTAAAGTTTCAATATATATTGGAAAGGTGACAAAATAGATTACTAATTTATTGACTATATGAAACATTTGACTATGTAAATGATAAAGACAAAACATGGCACCCAGAAGCAAGATATGGACATATATAAGAATACAGAAAACAATCCATACTAAATTCTACTAAACAATTCATAGTAAATATAGGAAATTCATCCTATATTGCTTACTAGTTTGGCTGATTTACTAGTTAAAGCATTCATTCTGCTAGGAAGTGAATCCATATAAATGCAATTATAATAAATATAACACTGAATAAGGAGGCAGTATTAACTGTCAATGTATTCTGTACACCAGGTTATTCACAAGGCATGAGTTAGTAGCTGGGCCCAGATCCAAGACAGAAACTGAAGCAAACAGGATCCAGAAATAACATGATTATCCCATCAAAGAAATTAAAAAAATATACTTAGTTCTGATATTCTGTATTTCAGTGCCTTGAATTGGAGTTAATAATGCAGTTTGCAAGACCAAGAAGTTGAAGATAATTTCTGGGTAAGTCCTTCTCCTTTCAAGCAAATTAACCCAGCAGTGCGTGAGGGGCAGTTTTGCATTCCATAAATCTAAGTACACAAAATAGATGGAGAATATCAACACTGGCAAAGAGTCAAACAACATTAATAAAGATAATTGACTCCAAGTGATTTGCTTGATGTTCAACTTCGTAGCTTATAATGAATTTATAGTGAAACAAAATCTTTTTTTTAATGTGTGTTTGTGACTTACAGCAATTATTTAATTTGATTACACAGCAGAATATAGTTACAATTTTCATCTCTCTGACAGCAAAATCTAAATTAATTTTAACAAAAATCTGAAAAGATGAAATCAGTAGTGTCTCTTAAAGTAAGAAGTGGAGCTTTGCAAGGGAACAAATCTAACAAGAATTTGAATAGAGAAAGGATAACAAAACATCATTTGCTGATTTTACATGTTATTTATGCTTTCCTACTCCTGTGATATAAAGCCACTATTAAATACTATAGTCCATGCATTCTTCATAGAAAACATAATAATGCTTCAATGTTTTATACCCATATTTGCCACTCTACAGGGGATTTATTTGTTCAAAGTGACATTTATTTTGCTTAAGCTGATTTTGAAGAAAAATCAGCTAGCCGCATTCAAAATTTTTCTATTTCCATTTCAAGCATTTTCTACATATGTATGGAAAGATGGGGCCTCACTAGCAACAGTTTAGATTTTTCAGACTTGACTGAGATTTTGAAAGCAAAGCTAAATGTGCTTATTTATTTAAAAGAGCGATTTTTAGATCATGTTTCTGGGTGATTAACCCAAGGAGCTAACGGGTACTACAGTACTTACTCTTAGAGTAACGGGGATCACACTGATGTGAAAGACATTTCATGATTATAGGAAATATATCACACACATTCATCTGTAATGAGCCCAGACATTATTATCAGACCAAAGCTGATAACATGAGAAAGTGGAACATAGGCTTTTCAAAGACAGAAAAATGATGAAAAAATTTAGGGTATCCAATACAATAATCCACTTAAGTTTTGTGATGATTTTTTTTCTTTTTTTTTTTTTTTTTGGTGCTATAGAGTCAGGTACAAAACCAAAATTCCCTTGTTACACTGAAAGATTTTTTTCCCTTAATACTTTTCAGTCATACCATAAATCCCATAAATCTAAAATAATTAGCTAATGGGCATCCTATATCAGCAGAAGATCTATCCCAGTTTAAATGTTTTTCCTAACTGTAACGATTTCCTGCCCTATAAAATGCAACACAGAGCATCACAGGGCTCAGAATCCTTTTATTCTTTAGGACGAAATTAATAACCCTGGAATCCAGTGATGTTTCTGCTCCTTACATCGACTGCATCCCAGGATGTGGCTTCCCCGCATTTGCAGAGAGCTCCCCCGAGAACTGCCACTTGAAGCTGCTCATGGCTAAAGATTGAACAATGAAGCAGGTCAACACGTCCTAAGAAATCAGGTCGCTCAGCTGTATTTCATGTTATCATTTTGACAACAGGGGACGGGGGAACAGACACAATTATAAGGCAGCTCTTTGGGAGCACAACTTAGAGAAAGCAGTGAAAGAGCAAACACTTCCATTGTAAAGCTCAAGTTAATCCTCAGTGCACAGCACCATTGTTGTGTGTGCTGCTCTCCCCAGTTTTTCTCCCTGTTTTTCACTATTTCTGAGAAAAGTGCACATTTAAAAATAAAAGCAGCTTCATATTGATGCTGTAGTGTTCTGGGGATTGCTGGAGAGGCAGCACTCCCTTTCAGACATTTACTATGGAGGGCATTTTATCACTGTGGATGTTTGCAAGAACACATTGACAGTCACAGTCACATATTTCATTAGAGAACTTCAATTTCTGCTAAGATGCCCAAAGCTCAAATGAGCATTTATTCATTATCTATGCATAGAAAAAAACACACCCATATGGTGACAGAATTTCCTCCATTTATATGTAAGCTAGGGAATTCATACGAGACTTCTCCCCCTGCAAACACTCACAAATAATCCGATGCTCTCCAAAACAACACTGATGCCTTCCTGAGGGGGTGGAGCGCATGTTTTCTGATACATTTTTTAATCCTGAGATAGTATGAAGTGGGTAGAATTTGCTACATATCCTCTAATTGCACTACTGCCTGCTTGGTACCAGCCAGCACAGGGCAGCACTCGGCAGAGCGCGGACCCGAATTACCCGAATTACAGGCCTGGCTCAAAGTCGCCTTTTCCTCTGCATACGCTGAGAGCAACTGGCTCAGAAATGAAGCTGTGCTCTGCTGTCAACTCGAAACAAACGGAAATCAGAGCTCTTCAAAACTTCTAAGAGCTTAATTAAAGCCAGGCCCTTTCAAAGCTTTCACAGCTCTATTGCACAAGGCTACACCTGCGTCTGTGTCTACCACCAGAACTGCTCCCGGTCCTTCTGCATCAACGTGGCAAAACCTCCGCTCTGCTTCCTAGCACACGCCTCTAATACTGGGGCAAACGTATACAGCAAATCACAGCGGCGGGAAAATAAGATTTTTTATTTAACGGGAATGGATTTCTAGGCCACTTCACTGTTAGTGAATCCCTGAGCTGGCTGGTTGCAGAAGGCATCACCCCAAGTCGAATACAGGCACTGGAGACCTCCTAAGGAACAGGACTAGTGCTATTAGCACCTCTCCTGTAACTCCTGGTGCTAGTTATCCAAAGAAAGGAAACTTATACACAAACACACACAAAAACATTACTTTTGTAATGCTTTTATATTACCTGCTGCTTCTCCCTTAAAAAACAGCTGCTGAGGCTCATTCTGTACTCAAAATATGTGAAGAGTAACAGTTCTTGAAAGTGGAGATGAGAGAGAGATGACACACACTTTACTGAAATGTAATCCGCATTCTGAGAGCGTTTCCAAACTCCTAACTGAGCCAATTCGGCAGAACACAGTCACATGATACACCCAACACATCGCTAATCCTGATTCTTAGTTTATGTCTAATTAATTGTAAGCAAGATAAGCTAGAACTGGCAAGTTATTAAAACGCTGACAGGGCTCTAAAGTGGACTAAAAATCTCTTGTTTTGTCAGAGTTAAGAAAACAAGCACTGTAAGTTATCAGGGCCAAACCAGATTTGAAGAACACCACACACACTGTACTCGAGTCCAGGGCTTATTCACAAGACACAACTTCTACACCACACAAGAGATATGAGCACAGAACGGGGACACCACTGGTACATCAAACACACGGACTGACGAGGTGCCAATCAGCAACACGAACCTGGCTGGGGCCTATTTAGTATGTCAAGACTGGAGCAGTTAGGGCTATTTGCTTCCTGGACCCTGTATAGTCATGCCCTGACTGTGTGTCCTCTGACCAGCAACACAGGGTACTTCACTGCTATTCTGCTCACAGTGCTTCTGAAAAAAAGGGAAACCAAACCAAACCAACCACGTTTGTATCAAGTCAGGTTTTTGCCCTAGGGCTCTAGTAGTTTTGGCCAATAGACAGAGCAAGGTGAGAAGCAGACAATAGTGAGGTTTTTTTGAAAAACAGTCACATATATCAAACTCATGTTTTACTGCAGTTTAAATAAGTGAATAAAAATTAATGTGAAAGAACTTGCAGGAGAACTGTCCACTGAAGCACTGACCTGAATTTTCACTAAACCAGCTACTGTTTCTGAAAAACTGTTTTCCTACTTTGCTTTGTCTTTTAACACTGTCAATCAAAATTTCATGCTAGCATTTGAATACTAGGCTGGGGAGGTGGGGGGGGGGGACTTTCCTGTTCCCAAATGAACCAGAAACAAAATCCCTAGGAGAAACCTTGAACACAAGAGACTCCCTAGCAATATTTTAGCCTAGCCTGAGCAAAATTTCCATGTGCAGTGAATCTGAAGTAACTCTGCAAGTTAAGCTTTGACCACAGGCTAAATCGTGAGGTGCCTGCAACCTTTACATGGACAGTAAAATCAGTGGCACTGTGCTTACTTGCACCACTGGAAGATATTTTATCTCACTCCTTCGCAAAGATACACATTCATTGGAAACATACACTTCATCTGCATGTGGAGCACTCCAGTGCACTGTGTGCTTTGATGGTAGCCTGTCGAGGATGGCATCTACTATGAGGCATTCCGAACACACACTGCTCGTGGGACACCACATGAAAGAGGATGAGAAGCAGTTGTGCCATGCTGACCCCACTGACATGGGCAGTAACAGCTATATTCATTTCAACAAGCTTCTCTCTGGAAAATCTGTTCTACCCCACACCCTTGGGGAGCTCAATATGGGTACAGCTAGATGTATGGAGAATACTGAATACCCTTGAACATAGCTGTGAAATTCTAACCCCAGCTCATAATAAAAAAGGTGCAGAAAAACCATCTGTGGAGCTACATGACGAAGTCTTCTTAATATCACAAACACTCTGGTCCAGGCCATTTGGAAGATGCATTAACTAGATAAGCATTAACAGAAGGGCCTATCAGAGAAATTTCACCAAAACTACCACCTTTTATTAAACCCAAGGGAGATTTTAAAATCACCCCATTATTCTGATGGCTTTAGAGAGCCTGTTTTCTCTGGCTAAAACATGCTTGAATGTAACATGAAAGAGACCTAGCTTAACCCTACCATTAAAATATGTGCAGAACTGCCTTAATGGCAGAGCCAGACTGTGAGAAATATTTTAAACTTGGCAGACTTTGCAAATTCAGGAGTAGTGTCTTTTGATCATTGTCAGCCTAAATGCCAGCTGCCTGACTACTATTTTGAGGACTTAGGTCTATGGTTGACATACTTTAGGCTTGCTCACATTGGCACTTGTTTAAAAGCTACGACTCCTCCACGGGATTTCGGAATTCTCAAGTCTGAAACATCTGGACTGTGCAAGGTAAAAACTGCTATTTGAGATATGCACAGTAATCTGCAAGCTGAAAAAGAGAAAACGAAGCCTTCCAGAAAAGTACGGCCCCATTTTATAGCAGAGAGCAAGTTCACAGCCTCAGTGACAAAAAAGGGGAAAAAAGAACAATGATAAAAGAATTTGAGGTTACATTGATATTCATAAAACTGAGGAAAACACCATGGACTCGAGTGTATTTTAAAAAGAAATTCTGCTGAAAACACCAAAGGATATTTGGCATTTGTTCAGTGTACCTATACTCAGTGGAATTATTTACACACTTCAAGATCAGTAAATGCTTAAACACTGTACTGATTTTGCAACATGAATAGAAAGGTAGTTATTTTAAGCGATTGTATACATGCAAAAAGGAAAATTTGCAAATATATGTAAGGTAATACACATAAAAGTATAAAAAACAGATCTCTTAAACATGAAGGCTTGGCAAGAATAATGCATAATTTTGTTTGAAGAAAAATAAAAACACTTAATACTAAGAAAGCTAAGTACTACATTAATAGCCAAGGAAGGCATAATCTTACATAGGTTAAATTTTGTGCCTAACATATACCTATTAAAATCTCTCTTTTGCATCTCATGCTGCATTTTTTGAGCCACCCATTCATCCACCTGACTGATCACAACCAGTTAGATATAAAGTGGACTGAAATCATATTAAAGAGAGTTTTGAAATAGTGCTACACATGACACAAAAGTGCTAACACAACGGTGTGTTCAAGTTGATCGGCGGTCCCCATTTCACTAACACCAAGTCATGCACAAAGGCTCAAGCCAGAGTCCTCGTCTACTTAAGCAATTTTGCTCCCTGAAACAAATTGAGACTAACTATCAGCAGTGTGAAGGTAGTCGGGTCGTATGCCTTAATGTTGTAGTCAAAAATGCCCTAAACATGGGGAATCCCTCAAGCTAGTAATCTAAAGACCTCATCTCTCCGTTCAGACTCTCTCTGGAGGCACAATGAGCATTTTCTGCAAAGGCTGTGGAGGATGATACTGTCTGCTTTGGTCAGGTCTATCCTAAACATTATTCTCAAGGCAGCAGTATGATGTTTAAGTACAGAACAGGTCTGGGAGTAATCTGGAGTACATTATAGGGGTTAAAAGAGAGAAAGATAGGTCCAAAATGTGTAACATATGTTTTGTCCACTTTGTACACAGTTCAGGATCACCATAGAATCCCAATTCTGCATGGCAATGCTAGAAAATTAACATATACATTCCCTTCAAATGTGAAGGTACTTCAGCCAGGTGACAGTCAGCTCAGCATAGACTTCTACAAGCTGCAGCTGGCTAGCTTCTTAGCTGGGAATTTATTCTTCCTACAGGATTTCTTGCTGAAGGAAGAAGAGAATACACACCTAGGCAAGTGCAATATTGCATGTGAACTTCAGTTCATTATTTTCCTCAAATTTCACCCAGAGCCAAAGCTGCTTGCAGAACTGTGTTGCAGACAGGAGGATGACCATCCTTCCCAACTCTCATTCTCCTCCACCATCTGTATTTCAGTGTTATGGGCAATGTCTGCTCTATTTCTTTCTGCACTAGGAGCATTGAGAAGGCAGAAGGGTGGAAACTTTGCCTTACGAATACAACACGCTTTCTCTAATTCCATTTTTATAGAAATGAGAAACTACTTATCCTGAAATTGCAGAGATTACAAACATTGTGTTGTATATTGTGCCATCAGCTTTTTAGCAGATGGCTCAGTTTATTCAGCAGATGTCCTGGTAGCATGATCTATTCCAATGTTTGACTACAAATAAACTGAGTAGGTTGACCAACCCTTAAAGACTTTGAGAAAGTTTCCTATAGTCTGAGTAGTTCTCAACAGGAGTATGTATAGATCACTGCTTTTCATACGTACATATTACTGCCTCTGCTCATGATCTCATACCCTTTTAGACTTATGTATTAGCTTTCCCCTCCTGGAACAAAGTGCCATCATCTCTGCAAATCTCAGCTCTAAAACACAGGAGTGAAAATTATGCTATGAATTTTTTATGATCAGGTCATATTTGGTGTAAAGTGCAAATGTCTGAGATGTGCAGCATGCAGTGTGTCTGGTTAGACTAAAGCCCTCTGGAATATATTTGCTGGCTAGAGTCTGACAAAAATACCTGTGATGTTAGCTAGAAACTATTTTAGCTTCTTTTAGAAATCTATTGTACTAATTCCCTGCTCAGCAGTAGATAACACAGAGAGGAAAGGAACATGTCAAGCCTATATACTTATACATATTACTTCCTACTTCGGTGAGGAAATACAGTTTGCTCTCTAAGACTGCTACCAGATGGCTGTTTTCATTTCATGACTGAGCTAAGTAAGAGCTAAGAAAAATACACAGGGCTGGAACCCAGGAGCTAAATGTGCAAGCACAAAGGGAAGCAGAACTTCAGAACCAGGTCCATGGAATTCTATCAAACTACAAGCACTACAAGAATTACACACATTTTATACCAAATAAACACCTGGCCACTAATCTGAAAATTACTCCTAGCACTAGAAAAATCATCACAAGGAAGAACTACTTAGGATAAAACTCCTTGGTGTATTTTTTTTTTCTAGTAACATCTTATTTAATTCACAGTCAGAGATGGAAAGTCCTGCAAACTCCCCTGTTGACAGTTTATTTCAAACAAATAATTCTCAGTGACCAATGCTTTTTACCTTTGACTTATTTTGTAAGAAAATCACCTATTAAAACCTTGTTTTTTTGTTGTTTTGGACTGACTGGACTAAATCACTTTGCTCTGTGATTCCAAATTCCCATATATTTTTTCCTTCTCTAGTGTATTTTCTTGAGATCCTTAGTAATCTTTTAAAATTGGAAGGAAGTGCAGATCATATTCCAAAAGGGCATCCCTGATCATCTCTCTAAGCATATACGTATACAACAACCCCGTTAACAGCAATGATGAAACAAAGGGCAAGATTTAAAAACATCCATTTTCACCTGGAAGTCATGTTCTGATAATTTTAAAATGACTGAGTATGCTCATTTACAAAGATATTTCTAACTCATGTAAACGAAATATGTAACTTGTGTACAAGTTTTCATGAAGTTTCATTTTGTGGCAATACAACCCAGTTGTTCTAATACTTTTTAAAATCATTTAAAAATATATTTGTCCTCTACTGTAACTCAGTTTTCAAAAATGTGAATACAGTAAGGTGAACTCGAAGAACAACTATAAAGATTCTGGCATGGTAGCCTCCAGTCTGTAACATTACTTATCCCCCTTCCCAAAGCAATCAATGAAAATAAGATAATGCTTGCACTTTCCCAAAGAGAGGTCAGGAAAAGGGTTGGAGACTGAAGCAGATAGACAGACATGACAGTAGGCTAAAAAAAAAAAATCATCATCATTCTCAGGTATTTTCTGTTTTTTGCATGATCCAAACTTAGGGAAGCCATTATACCTTGATATTTTTAAGCACATTTTTGATTTTGCCAACCTGATTTCATTGTTGTTTTTCACAGTTCGACTAGGCTGAACATCTGATTTCACAATTACAACTTGTGAATTACTTCGTTCTAGGAGTGTTTGTAACTCATAACACTAGATACAGTCAAACAGTTTAGATATAGATATCCTTATTTATTTATTATTGTCTGCAACAACTGCTTTTCTAGCTACTGCTTTAGCCATCTTTACCTGGAATCATCAAGTGAGAAAATACATGCAGACACAATAGAATGACAAAGTCCTTTAAAATGCCCTTGTGGCTCTCATTTTCCTATGCAGGCTATAAGCTTTAAGGCTAATGCTGTTCCCACTGTGTACGAGCTTTCATTCTTTCACTGCTGCTTTTAGTAACACTGTGAACTAGCAAGCACACTCTGGAAAAAAACCCTGACTTTTAGTACACCTGCGTTCTTTATCTATGTTTGTTAAATACTGCATGAAATGTGAAGTTCTGCTATTGGTGCCCTTTTTATGATGTATCTGGGGGACCATTCACATGTTTAAAATTAAGCACATTCTTAAGTATGTCAATGTACTTATGCTTATATCTGTGAAAGGTTTTGCTTGCAGAGGAATCAGAGCTTGGGGACTAGAAAATGAGAATCACTGCAATGTAGAAACCATTAATTTCAATACAGTATTATATGTTATTGCAGTTTGCAGATCACTCTCATCCCTAGAGAAATCTGAAAATAAAATTGAGCTAATAGATAAAATGGCCACACCTGCAGATGTGTTACAGGTTTACAAGCATCCCATGCAAAGCCTGTAAATTCCCCTCCTGAAAATTAATACCAGCTATAACACAGTCCATGTGCAAAAATCTCTAGGGGTGAGAGCACCCAAAAGGACAGATGGTTTACTTCAGCCAAACATTACAAAAAGAGCATAATCTAAACGGGCAATGACCAACATGTACTTGCTCACAGAGACTGTTATAATTGACAAACACAGAATAAAATCTTCATTAACACTTTATCATAGTTGCACTCTTTGCAACATAGTTGCACACTTTCTATATTTTTACACTTTTTTTTCCCTTCATTTTAAATCTGTTTTGCCTTGTACTAGGACCATCTATGCTGATTTATGATAGACTTGCCAAACTGCATGACCTCTCCTAATGCATCAACCCTATTACACTGCTCAGTTGACCAGAACTCCAGCTACACATACCCAGAAGACATTGTCCATTCCTATTCTCTTTTAAAACCCTTTGAAATAATTATTTTAAACATAGCTTCAGACTATTGTTTTTAGTTTAACCAAGTTCTAAATCCTTTCCCTTTCTTTGTCTCACCTCTCTGCCTTTGGCAACAGCAGTTGGAGGTGTTAGGACAGCACATAAATCACATGAGCCTAATGGCTCCAATTGCACTTGCACTTGGCCAGCCATCAAAGCCAAGAACAGTTCAAACTACTTTGAATGGTTTGTACAAAACAAGTCTTTTATTTTGGTCTTTTTTTTTTTTTTCCAGGTTTCTCTTTTCACGGATCATACATACCTTAGACCATGAGAAGTTTCAGATTACAGGCAGAAAAATCTCCCTAATTCACTATAGACAAGACACAAAACTATATGGAGTAACTGCTTTTTTTTTCTTTCTTTTTGCTCTCAGCACAGATCAATGATACACATTTATGCTTCCAATAAGTTTCAAACAAAGTCATATTAAGCTTGGAGTTGTAAATAATGTAAATATACATACATATACATACACATTGCACTGGTATTACACTAGTACTGGATAAGGAGAACTTTTGAAAGACAGTGGTGCCAATGCTGCAGAAAGGATTCCATAAAAAAGTCCTGTGCTTAGCTCATCCTACCACTCAGTTAACGAAAGGTGAACAGTGCTAGGAGGCATTCTGTTCACAGACTCCTTCACAATTCACAAGAAACCCACCCAAGCACACAGAGGTAAATTAATCCTATATATTAATCACTGCCTCAACTGTATGAAAGTGGAGGAAGGGCAGGAACAATTAGGAAACAGTTTTTAGCTACCAGGCATCATTTACTGCTGCAGCCGTCCTTCCTTGCCACTGCACATCTCATCCTGCTCCACCAGGACACGGCAACCGAACCCACAGCCCTGAGCGAACTGCTGGGCTCAGGACCACACTAATGCAGGGAATTGGCTTCTGGACTCACACTTGTGTATTTGCAAGGTACTGCACTACTGCTTCATATGGCCATAGGGTTCTGCACAGCGTGACGTTGCACCATGAACACATACCAAAGCCATTTTATTGGCAAGAAAACTAGGTGCCTATGGATTAACAGGTACTTAAGCAATGAGGTATAGTTTATACACAAATCACTCTGGCTGTTAGGTTCCTAACCTGCGGCTCGAGCAGAACAGAGGAATGTGAGTCCATTTTTGGATCTGGACTTGTGTGTCTTATGCTTCAACTTCACCTGAAGGGCATGGTAAACACTGATCAGTGCCACAAGAAGGATAACAAAAAAATATTTCGCACTGGTGAAATATTACCACAGCGAGCTTGAAATGGAGGCAAGCGTCCAAGAAAGAAATCATGTTAAGAGAAGCAACAGGCTGGGGAAAGAACGAAATTCCAACTATTTGCTGTGAGAAGCTGCAGCAAAGCAAAAGGACAGTTTGTTAAAGCAGTTTAAAGCTGCTTGAAAGAAGCAAAAATCTGTCAGCAATAGCTCTCTGCTGTGACACCCATCCTCAAGTTCAGAGCTTCCAGGTTATAACCAAAAGTAGCAATGCAGGTTGCTACAACATAAGCAGAGAAGTTTTTACCTCAAGCCATGCAACAGCCTTGCTTTTCAGTTACAAGGTGTTTCATTCTGCTGCACAAGAGACTTGCTTTTAACTACCAGCGAGCTGCTTTTATAGACAGCACTGGTTTAACTTCTGACCAGGCTTCCAGCCATGAGCTGCTGTCTCTCTACTCCAGCCTTCTTCTCCTGCCAGTGCTGGGTTTTAAATCAGCTCCTGAACTGCCACCGCATTGAAAGCACCTGTAAGGGTGCAAACTTTCTAACTGAAAGAACATCAATTTATCAATCCAAGAAAAGAAAGAAGGCAGGTACGGGAAATCCCTGCCACAGGTAACTTCCCGTACAGCTTCTGAGCCTGAGACCAGAGCACTGCTGGGCTTCACTCCTCTCGTGCAGACGGTGTTGGGGAAAACCGCTTAGAACCTTGGCCTGGGAACTCACACCAGGCACCACCACTGTTAATGCCCAAGCTGAGGTAGAACCAGTAGCGAAATAGAAACAAAGCTGAAAATGTTCACATCCACATTTGCTCTTCCCCCCCGAAATTCAGCTGCTGTTTGAACCCCTTTCTTTCCTGCCTGATCTCTCAAACCAAGCTGTGAACTTGAGCTTTCCAGTCATTCCTGTCTCACCAGTGTTATCCAACAGTCAACTCCACGTTATGGCTTTCCCTGGCATTTCAAAAGGACCATGTGAGCCTCCTCTTCAAGTATCTACATGGACATATAGGAAACTAGTGGGATTTACTCCTGCCTGACTGTCAATGATTTAGATAGGAATCAGACAGTCCTGAAAACCACCTCGAGCCTATTTCCAGCTGTATGCACCTGAATCTCTTTTGAATAGCATTGTGTAAGTTCATTTAAGGAGATCATATAAGCTTTAAGTGACATCTCACTATAAAAACAAGAAAAACAACAAAAGTAGTTGTTAAATGATAACAGCTTTTGGACATCAACTAAAATAACTGAGATGTTTTTTAACTGGATGAATAAAACAATGATAAAAAGCACCACAAAACTCTCCTCTGACTACAAATCTCTAACTGTATTTTTAAAAGAAAAGTCAAAAAACTAAATCTTATCTTTAAGCTCAAAATAGTAGTACACTATTTTTCAAAGCTGTTGATAAAAGAATGAAATTGTTTAGGCAGAACTTTAAATATCAAATCACAAGCAGAATATCAGAATATTTGCAACAATCCACAACAGTAAGTCATTATCAAAGCCATTTCTATGTATGCTATTCTATTCTCATCACCTTCATTATCTACTTAGGGAAGTCCTTTGAGATAGAGAGTATTAAATTGCTCCCAAGATATGGAGGAGGTCAGTGACTTACCCAAGGCCACACAAGTCGTGTGCAGCTACACCAGAAGTTGCATTACGGTGTCCTACACCTCCATGAAGGGATCTAGCTCCTCCATGTCTTCCAGCCTCCTGCTCTTATGTTGGCCCCAAACGACTTTGTACCAGCATCTGTTTTTAACTTGACCAAAATAGGTAACAAAAGTTGACCTATTCATTCTTTGGATACAAAGTTTATCAGTAAATCTTCATTTGTTAAGGTTTGCTGAGTCGTGCTCTGCCTCCTACCAAACGCAGGAACTCAGGTCTGACAGCCACATTTTGAGTCAGCTCAATTTATTTTAGTCGGAGTTGCAAAGAACATGCAAAGATGAATCATTTAATTATAAAAGTGAACTGACTTTCAGAAACCTACAAATACAAATGACATGAAATGCACTAACAAAAAAATCCTTGCATTTTGATTTTTCTGAACCGTTGAGGCAAGGTCTCTGGAGTTTTCTGCAAGGACACCTATAAAGCGCCATTAATAAAATGCATAATTATGTTTACAAACTCCGATAAATTATTTTTCCTATTTTTTCTAAAGAATTGGTAATTCATCTGTTACCAAGTGACTTTAGACTCCGTTGTGGCACTTACGGTTTCAAAACCTTTATGCAAATGGAAAATAATTAGCCTCAGTTTGGAAAGATAATTCAGAAAAGAGACGTCTATGTCCCTGATTTCATCCCTTTACAATCAGGAAGAAAAATCTCTTTTGAAAATATCAAATTAGAGGTAGAAAACAAACAAAAAAAAAGTTGAGAAAAACGTCCCTTGTGATCATTTCTGGAGCAGTGAATGAGCTCCGCCTCTGGTCACTCCATCAACACAGCATTGCAGCACTACAACAACCTTTATTTAAAGTCAGTCTCCTTTTATTCTACAGCGGGGCAGAAGTTTTGTTTGGTTGTTTTTATAAACCAGCATCCGTGTAGCTGCCAGGTTTACAGTTTATCTCAAAAGCTGTTGTACCAGTGCAAATGAAGAGGCAAAGAGCAGCAGCACAGGAGTGAATGTCTCGGGAAGGGAGAGGTGCCAGTGTCCGGCCTGGCTTCCTTACCCAAGCCAGTATAATAAAACCGCACCTGTACTGACATGATATGTCTTGTTTACAACCAGGCAACATGCTGATCCTCCAGCTAAGTGTTTGCATTTATTTTGGATAAAAGGGCTTTTATGGTTGGGCAAAGCATCTCCCGAGCTATGTAAGAACTAAGAGAGGAATTAAGGAGAATTAAAAGGGGAACTTTTCTGCCATAAAATACTGTATTCATCACTAATCAGCTTGATTTAAAACACTAAGCTTAAAGAATCTGAACAATTACTGCACAAGTTTGTCAGACAACATTCTCCCATTACAAGACCCATGAAGAATTGTAATTTCTAACATGTTTCAGAAATGCTAAATCTATTACAGTTTCACTTTACAACAAAAATAGCAAAAATATTGTGGTTAAAATCAGTTTGAGAACAAACCACTTAATTTTCTTTGAGATTTCCTTGAGCTAGTCAATGTGCATGATGTTTATATAACATGCAAATACAGTTGCAGATGAGATATAAGGATTCCTAGATTGCTGTTAAAAAAAAAAAAGAAAAAAAAAAAGAAAATGAATTACTTTTTTATTCAAGGCACCTGATTTGCAGCCAGATTAAAAAAAAAAAAAAAAAAAAAAAATGAATTACTTTTTTATTCTAGGCACCTGATTTGCAGCCAGATTTGGATATCCTTGCTGGGTAAAACACTTTAAGAAACTACTAAGAAGCCTGATATGGAGTTCAAGGCAAGCAAGCACTCAAAAACTTATAAAAGTAGAAATGAAATTTCTCATCAAACAACTAAATACAGATGCAGCAACAACTGCAAAAAATTCCAACAATTCCAAAAAAGTTCCAAAAAGTTCCAATAATTTGTCAGATGATTTTGTAATATTGATTCTATGAACATATATACAATTACACTTTCATGTTAATTACCTGGTTCTAGTACAAATATAGAATCCTAACAGCACAAATTACAAAATTCCTGCAGGTGAGCTTCAGGAGGAGCCCTCAGTGGTTTAGTGATACTTTGGGAGGACTTCCCAAAGCTTCAGACTGTCAGGATCCACAAGCTTCCAAATCAGACTTTCCACTAGTCAGGCCTATCAGTGGAAGTCCATTTTTTAATCAAGGAGTAATTTTGAATTCCTCATTGAACACTGTTTTGAGGAGGTCTCTTTATGCTGATGTGTGTAACTCGGGTCAGCAGGACAGTTCCTGCACGAGGTCCCATGAGACCCCGGTGGGCCCCAGCAGTCCCTCGGCCTGGCCTAACCGCAGGGCCGCTTCAGGCAGGCCGTGTCCTGTCACACACACAGATTTTCACGTTTTTTCCATAAAAACAAATGACTCAAAAAAATTGTTTTCTACAAGCTGGCTTGCATAATATTGCCAAATTTTAGATCAGAATTTAATTAATAGCCCAGCCCAGCTGCCCACATGCCAGCTTTCCCGCTTTCCAGCTTCCTTCCAGCCACTGACTTTTGCTATGAGGAAGTATTTTCAGTTTATTAGTAGCATCTTCAATGGGTCGTTTGCTAACAAGGTTATCTTTTTCTTTATCTGGCTGCTGGTATCTTCAGCACTGAAATATTTGACGTTTCTGCACTCAGCTCCCTGGAAGCAGACAGTGTCATCTCTGCTATATAGTTCTTGCTTGTAATGGGAGCCAGCTCAGCACTGTTACCCCATCGGTACTTGAACAGTCATATACATTAGTCAGGAAGGCGCATACACTTCATACACTGTCATCTCACAGACTAAAACTACAGATTAATTCACCAAACTGTGCAACATTTCCCAGAGTGAAACCTGCTCCTCCCCACATTTTCAGATCAATTTTTATGAGCTCTTCAATGGCTGAGATACAAACAGAAGAACAGTCTTTTACACTCAGACCTGAATGAGAATATATGGAAATTGTGCACACCAGACAAAAGGAGTCAAGCCAACACATCAGCCAAGTAGTTATGAATCTTCTAAGGTGACGGGTCTAGAGCATAGAGCAACCATGTTGGATTTCAACACAGCCGAATCTTTGAACTTAGACTGAACCCTTTGTGTTGAGAAAAGGAGCTTTCTGTTGAGAAGGGAAATTCTATTTGCATCGATTCTCCCAGCAGCTAGTCTCCTCAGAGCAAGACCTTGAGCATTGCTGACAGGAGGCCTACAGAGATGACGTTTTTCCTTGCACAGTATTTACAGTATAACTGTAAATTTCCAGGACTGCAGATTTTTTTGTAATGATCGTGTTTTCAGAATGCCAGGTGTTTTTTTACAGGTAGTAAGTACAAGTCTATAATTCTGCATCTGATGTTCTATCAGAATATTTTATATTGAAATATGATAAGTTTAAGTGCTTTTTCCTATCTATTCACTCAAATATCACAGATCAGATAAACACAAAATCAAATCAGTCCTTGACTTCTATTTGCAATAGACTAAAATTGAAGTAACTTAAATCACTGACTTACCTAAAATACTAAATCTCATCCTCTGACATCTAGGCTCCTATCACATACTAGAAGAGAGAAAGGAGGCCTTTTTTTTTTGGATTTGTTTTGTTTCCTAAATGGATTTTTAACTTTTAGTGGAAGTCAGTATAAGTAAATATAAACATGAATGAAAATATTCACAAATACAGAGAAGGCATCAACACCTTGTATTACTATTTCGGTAAACTGATTTCAAGTAAACTTTGGCTGAATTTCTCTGCTGCTCCAATTACTACTTTAAAAGGCAAATGGCTGTACTAATTTATAGAAGGTACAGTCATTGTATTGATTATGGTAGCATCAAACTATTTATGTGTATATGTACACATTTTAAAAATCTCAACAACATATACATTCAGAAAGTCAATGAACATTCTTATCCATCCTTAAACAAAAATATATACTCCAACCACTGTATTCTCAAATGTATAGGTGAAATCTAAAAGAAATGGTTGCATGACACATGGCAAACCCATTGGTCAGGAATTGTATGCATTCTAAGAAATCATATGCATGAGTCACATTAATTAATATCCGGCATTTACATAGATGGTCTTTAATCTCAAAGAATCCTGAAGCATTTTGCTCATACACCTGAAATACAGCTTCACAAAAACTCAACCAAAACAGATCTATGCATCAACTCAAAGAGGAGCTCTGAAAATTAGTCACTTTTTCAGATTTCTTTTTGATAAATGTTAGTTACTTCTCTATCAACTCTAACAAGCAATAATCAAAACTCTTTCCTACTAGTAGTACAGGAAATTGAAATCATCACACAAATTACTTCAATCCCTCATATAATTTACAAGTCCCTCTGGGGCCACCTGACATAGTCTTCTTTGATCTCCCCTTCCCCTTATAAACCACACAACCCTTACCCACCCCAAATTAAAAACACGCAGCTTTCTCATCTCTTTTCTCCGCCGTAATAGCTCATCCACTTGTCGCCATCCTCAAGGCTTCATCTTCACTTTACTGCTCCCATTCTACATAATGATTTGAGAAAGTTGTTCAGTGAAAGATCCTTATTTCTTTGTGAGTGACTCTGATTCAGCATTTGGTGATTCTTATTGAACTTCTGGTTTGAAAAGTTATGATCAGAAGCTGTGGATACATTGACTTAGGTACTTATCCTGCATCTGCTTCTTTAATAATTTAATACAAGTTAGAAATCTGCAGAATTTATAATCTATATCATACTCTCCAGTAAACAAATGGATTCCTCTTCTTACCCTGCAATCTGCTACACGGCAAATAAAGGAATTGTCACACTGTCCTTTCTTTTGTCCTTCCAGCCCTGAAGCTTGTCTCCTGCAGAGGCCAAACACCTCATAATACATCAAACACTTCCAACTATTTTATATAGCAAGTGAAATTTCCTTTCTGATCCCTGCAGCAGCTGAAGTCTGCTTAAGATTGTCTAACAGCATAGCTTTTGGTCTGGATATTTTTCAACCATTATTATAATCTAGGTATGAAAGTCAGGCTCCAAAGCGTCTTGCCTTTTTGTAGTCAAGGAATGGAAGGACAGGCAGCAAGACACATCCCTCTTCTTGCATCACCAGCCAAGCAAAACGCACTTTTGCAGCACTAATACATTGCTAGGTGCATACTTTGCTATGTTTATTCATGTATTTCAACTTCTCTGGAGGTGCAAAAATATATGCCTCCAAAGAAAGAAAAGAGAAAAATTTGTCAAGTTTTCATTGTTTTCCACTTCAAAGTGTTTAATGAAATTAGGCCCTTACAAAGTGAAGTGATTTTTCAAAAGAATTCTAGCAGAGCTGCAACAAAATGAACCAAATCCACTCATTAAGCTTCCTGCACTTCTGCCTAATATTCAGCATAATCCCAATGTCTCCACCAAACCCTCTGGGCTTAGGACTAATGGAACAGTTGCAGATATCTTTTTAGAGTCTAGCAGTGATGAACCAAATGTTATTTTGCTTTTTAGTATTTGACTTTCCATCTCAGGTCAGTGCTCTAACATCACTCAGACTCAAGAGAGTAACTAGAAGTGACATAATTTGCAAAATATACCCTGCAGCACAATGAAAAATGATGCAGTTAAATAAAAACAAACAGTGTGCTGGGTAATTGGGAGCTGAACTTATTTTGTTACAAATTGAATGAGTCCACAGATCTAGTTAAGTGCAGCTTCTGAACATAGCTAACAAACAGAAAAGCATCATTGCTGCCTACAACGGGCAGAAACTTAAGGTAAGCTGGGATCATAAAAAGTCTAGAAAAGGAGCCTTAAACCTTCTGCTGTTTCCTGTCTTGACCTACGCAGCTGCTGAGCAGACCCCACCATAAAGAGCTCAACCTTAGGGCGACGTTACCAGGCCAGCTTGCTTCTGGCCTTGAAGTGCCGCGCCAGCAGCCGAGGCTTGTCCATCCCCCAGGAAAAACCAGGCCCTCCCTTTCCTTTCAGACGCAACTCTAAGCTCTCACGCTCAGGGAGTCATGTGAGGAGGGGCTGTTCTGGCA
This sequence comes from Tinamus guttatus, assembly GCF_000705375.1. Next base: position 51,972 of record NW_010583086.1, on the reverse strand, counting down.
TTAAATAAATGGGACATGCTCCTGTGTCCAGGACATCCTCCACCAGTTTGTTAAATTTACTTGAAAGCTATTTGGAAATGATCAGCCTTACATGATTTGAGAAATTAGCCATGGTGTTTCTCTCCCAACTATTTATTAAAAAAAAAAAAAAAAGCATCATTTGTTCACATATGTAACTGCTGATCAAAATGTTTCTCTCAAAACACTGTTCATTTGACAAAGTGCATTTTCAATACATTAATATTGATTTTGAAGTAGTAATAATTTTGCTGATGTTCCCTAAGTATTTTAAATAAATGTTCCGCATTTCACAATTTTCTACTTCTGGAAGAGAATGAAATGTTATTTCCAAAAAAAGTATTCTAAGGTGCCTAAAACTTGTATTGTTTCTATTATTTTTACATCACTTTAAGACATACCTGTGGTTCATAATTTGCTATGTCACATCCTTGGTACATTCAGTTAAACTATGACATGCCACATGGTGGATGCTATGTTATATCAAAAGTAAAGTAAAATAGTAATACAATTCAATTAAAATATTTTAAATATACATTTGAATTGGTTTTGAAGTAATTGTTCAAACTCCTCCTGAAATAATATTTCATAAATATTTCTCCAGATTTTATTCCAGATGAAAATGAAAACAGTTCAAAAATGTTATGTAGGAACCTACTGCAGATTTCCTGTAATACAAAAAATTCTAAGTTCCAGCTAAATAAACACAGCACATTTCTTCACACTTAGCTACCCAGGCTATATTTTACTAAAAAGCATGACTACGTCACATATTTTCCTTATAAAGTAACCATATGAAATTCACACCCATTTTACTATCACTAATGAAGAGGTAAATCGACAGCAACTACTCTGACTTCAAGAAAGACACTCCAGATGTAGAGCTGTCAGTCAGTCATATATTCCAACCCAGTCCCATTCAGATATTATTTACAGTAATGAACTATCTATATCACAGTTTATTATACTAGCAAAATAGTCATTTAATTTCCCTATTAGGTAGGGATTAGAATTTTCAAACTAGAAATGGTAGCTTGCAGAAAGAAATAAACGTGCACAGAACGGTGTTAAAACTCCTTATAGTTTCATAATGAATGAGACATAGTTAAAGTCTTATTGAATTGAAAAAAACTCCAGTAAAAGAAGTCCAATATTTGGTGATACGCTATTTAATTCCAGGATAGGACTCATTCTGCTCAAGAACTTCTCATGAAGTTACAAGTGTCAAATGAAACAACTAACAAACACGGGCCTGGTCTGTGTTCTGACATGAAGACCTACCTGCTGACACAAAGCCGCAGCAATTAGCTAACGATTACAGGGCAGGTAACGTGTCCTGAGACATCCACTCTGGCCTGTCTGAGAAGTGACCCCTCAGGACCTGGCGTCTTTTATCTTGATGTTTTCATTGATGGAGATGGTTTCTCTTCAACGTGCTTTGACTTGTGCCTCAACAACGGCTCTTTCTTTCCTTGTTAGGCTCCCACTTTTTCCATGATTGCTGTTCTGACCTTAGCCTATTTTTGGGTACCTCTTGCATATGTCACTAGGTTAGTTGCCATCCTACAGTCTTCCAATTCCTCATAACCAACACACCCCAGAGCATCTGGTGTTGCGTCCACCTAGAAACTGTTCTAATAGCTAGGCTCTGTTAATAAGACTTTTCTTGTCCATTAACAGTAGGTTCTCCATGTGAGAACTGGCTGTAATGTCAGCTTTATCCTATTACTTATTCCTAATTATTACAGCCAACTGCATTTCACACAGCTTTATTCAAAGATTGCATTCCTCAGACAGGTGCCATGCTACTTTTCACACATATGTTGCAGAACTAAAATCTAGTAAGGCAGGTACAATCCACAACCAGAATCTATTTTTTATTTTCTTCTATTCCAGTGCATTATGCTGGCTCTGATCTGTAAAAACTCCTTTGAAACCAAAATAATTCATTTTGATTTAATAGGCAAATATCATTAGAATAATGGTCCTGGATAACAATAATGGCCTAGTCCCAAACAAAATGCTTACCCAGAAAAGAAAATCTATCAAGCAACGATTAAGACATACAGATTAGAGCATAAAAAGAAGACTATGCTGAAGTTTCTAAATGCTTTCCAAAGGAAATCTATTACAGTATTGTCACTGTCGTGGTTCATGGGATTGTCTCCAAACTACGACAGCTACACCACTAGTTCTAAAACCCCTTAAAAGCTGAATCTTAGCTCCAATAAGCAACAACTGAAGTTCATTTTACCAACTCTCTTGTAAAATTAATCAACAGAAACTATTTATCCATACTTTCCCTTCATGGTCAAATTCATACATGGTATTTGGATGCTGCTGGAATCTACCTACAACTTTGGTGAAAAGTCACAGAAATCTCACCCCACTTAACTCACAGGTAAAATTCACATCAATACAAAGGCAGGCAGAGCATCATGGATAACACTTACATGCTAAAGAATTTAGTTATATTCTAGTTGTTTCCTAATATCAATGATTCTGAGTACTCATGGTTATCACTCATTTCCATTAGAAACATGCGTACTCTGTTTCTCTTAAGATCAAAAGAAATATCCTAAAAATACTTATTATTTTCTGAATTAACCTCATGTTTGACATGGAAATCATCTCAAACAAAGCTAAAAATGTTTTTATTTTCCCCAAAACAGTCACTGCTATGGAAAAACAGGATTAATCAATACCTTCAAATCTATCATTATCTCTCTGAGCATCCTATCCTTCCTATCTGTTTCTGAGTCTTTTATTAAGCGAATTCTTTTCTTAGAAGATATTTATCCACACTATTAACATGTTGATCATCTGGGATCCTTTAAACTCCGCAGGGCTGCTCTAGGGGAGCAAGGTGCAGCACACAGATGCTCATGTGCTCTTGGGGCATCGCTGGTACTGGCCCCTTGGATTTCTTGGAGCTTAATAGAGGAGCTTGGCAGAGAGGGGTCTCCTGGTAGATGTCCCTGGGATAAGGAAGTAGCACCGACAGGTGGAATTGGACTGGATCTTGTGAGAACACATTGGCTGTTACTAGGTTTAGAAAGATACCATCTTGAAGAAGAAAAAGTGAGCTGCTAAACACTTCACTGACCCAGATAAACCAGAAAGGTTAAACCCTTTGATGAGCAGCTCTTCTTCGCTGGCCCAAAAAGGCAGAAGAACTTCACCGTAGCCCCCTCCTTGCCGCTTGGAGCTGCGGCTCGGAGTTACAGCACCACTCGTGGCAGGGAGGCTGCGCTGCAGCGAATGGCAACGCTCACAACTAGGCCAGGGGTGGCAAAACCATCCAAGAGGTGCACGGTGAGTCGGACAATGATTTTTGATGTGCTCTTTACTTGCCCCGAATGTAGTTATGTTTACACGATATTTGTGTGTGAACAATATCTGTCTGAAGCTGTCTGCAAAGGGCAGTGGTTCGAGGCTCATACTAATGTTCATTCCCCGCGGAAAGCAGACCTGCTTTCCGTGCCAGCAGCTGCCTTCTTTAGAAAACTCCTAAAACTTCCATAAACCTGTCAGCTTTCCTCTGTTCAGGAGAGAAAAACGTCCCTAAATTCATGGCCCTGTGTCAAAAGCAGAGTAAATCGATCCTGGTCTCCTCGCCTTTGTTAGCGCTTACCCCAGCGCAGCACAAAAGCATTGCCATGGGAACCGAGGGCGAGAGGAGCAACAAACAGCCACGACGGGAAAACACCGAGCGTGAACAGTCCAGAGGCGTTTCCTAAGCGGGAACATCGCTGAGAGATTCCGAATAACAGATTAGTTAAAAATCACCAAATTTGCAAGTAGCAAGAGGGAAAAAAAAAAAAAAAAACCCACCACGTAAGGATCTTTCTAAGGAACACTTGTTCCCACTTTCTTCCTTTATGCATTTTGTAAACTCTTTTCTCTCATTTTCCCCTGTTGTGGAATGCAGAAACTTTCCATATCTGCCACCTGGTATGTAAACCAACTGTTGTACAGTTTCCAAAAAAATGGAAATGCAGTTAGTTGTGAAACTACAACATCTAGGTGAGAAAATCTTTCTTGCGGAAAGAGACTTCGTAACTCTGATCTTTTCACGAAAAAAACAGATCTGTCAGAGAGCTGATACACCAGGCAGCAGGGAAATCCTTTGTGCTTTATGCACCTCCTGTGCCAAACTCAGCCCCGACAACCACACAACGATGGCAGCTTGGAATAGAGCTACCTGGAATAAAGCTGCCTTCAGGAGTGAAACTCTAGGGTTAATCCTAACAAAGATCTTCAGAAATCAGACTAGTGTTAGCAGATAAAAAAAATACCACCATAGGAAAAACAAGCAAACAACAACAACAAACATCCATTTCATAGTTTTATCATGGACCAAAGTCAAGGAGAGGATATCTGCACAGAGGTGTCCCGGACATTAGCAGGATCAGGTTAGCAGGACACAGTATATGAGGGTACCGAGCGGGCTCCAGGACAGCAAACCCTTGTTTCCTTGAGAAAGGCAATACTTGGCACACCTGATATCTCACGGGGCAGGCTTTGAGAAGACTGTGGGCCCTACAAGGGTCAGTTTGGCACAGAAGACAGTGAATGGCAACGGTGATCTCTGTGTAAGCCAACAATCTCGCTACTATAAGAGTTCAAAAGAATTAATAATGTAGAGCCTCCCCAAAAGAGATTTCAGTAACAAAAGGACTGAAAGTATTTCTACTGTAAACACTTTCCCTTAGCTTTCAGAATTCTAATCCCTTCAAAACATACAAGACTATTTTCCTCAGGGAAGAAGAACATACTCAAATTCTTAACGTTAGTCTCAGATCCAAGCATCTATGCAGAGGAACACCTGACAAAAGTCAACTGCATTACACAGCAATATTCAGAAGCCGTTGAGTACTCATAAACAACATGAATCTTTCTCTCCATTGCTTGCTTACTTGCTCCCTCTCCAGGGAATAGTTATTTCTCAGTGGGTGGAATTATTATGTTTGACTTGGCAGTGCTGCAGAAGCATCACATGGCGGATAATGAAGGCCCAGGGTGCTGCTGCTATTCTTGGTAGCTGGTTATGTCATCAAAATGCTCTCACATGTCACGAGCAGGTGTCCCCACTGCTGCATTATAAATAAAATCATTTTCAGCCAGGACTTGGATTTAAAATGAAAGTAGCAGCAAGCAAACAAATATTGCATCTCTAAGTAAGAGCAAACGGGTGAAGAAAGAAGATAGGTAATCTAAGGTCATACTTAATAAAGGGAAAGCAGGTAAAAGACACATTTTAAAGGCAGAAAATCTAGCACGGTAGAGAACAGTTTGGAGTTAACAGCATATAATAAGAGCACGAGCATTTAAAAATGCTGTTCCAAAATTAGAAGACCCAAAGAAAACAGTCTTTGAAAACAGTTTAATGCATAATTAGGTTAAGCATGTGTATCTGGAGAACGTCGAAGCTAACTCAGGACCTATTCTCTGATTTTAAACCAAAGTCAATTAAACTTTTCCATAGCTTGGGAAAGCTCTATTTGTGTTTCCATTCCTCTGGGCATTTCTTGGTTCGAGTAGCTGAAGCTTTAATACAGAAAGAGGAACAACTTCTCTAAGTTTCTTCTAGGGAATCCGAGTTGTCTATTCATATTAAACTCAAAGACCACCAAGCTGGGCCAGAAATCATTCCCCAGTAGTCTCCAGTCCCACCGCACATTCCAGTAACATAAGCTTGCTCAGTAGTAATGAGAACTGCTCAGTACTTTTTCCACTTTAGAGACTGTCAAAGCAAGCATTTCTTGGGCTCTGGATGGAATCTCTGGACAAATCATGGGAGAATGATATCCCAGCTGAGTAATGCGGGTAAGTCTTACTTATCTGAGCAAAGGAGAGCAAGGAAATGAACCTGGGCTTCTCAAATCCCTCATCTTTAAGTGTGCACTTTTCAGTGCCTTGGAGTGCTCTTCCTCGAGTTTTATCTTGATAAACTTCCAAAGGTCTTCATTTCATGCCATGGAATGGGAAGAACATTATAATCATCACTGCTCTTTTGTAGAATTACATTTAAGTTTCTTGCCCAAAGTACGTCTAAACACAATCAAGTAAAGCAGCTCTCTGCTGCTCAATCCACTGCTTAAACTTCCACCAAGCTCCACAACACTCCTATACCAATGGACTGTTAGAAGTTAAAACTGTGCATCTTTGTATACCCCGGGACAGAAAAAGCCAAACCAAGTTAAAAAAATCCATTTCATTAGTGGGAATGTGGTTACAACTTCCATAAACGTCTAAACACAATCAAGTAAAGCAGGCTGTTATTTGGCCATGTTCAGAGTGAGCCAGGACGCACTCTGGATGCCCACATGCACCTGCACATCCTGCAGTGGTTACTCTGTGTCAGGTGCAGCTCTGCTCCTACTGCACGGCAATCCCAGGCGCAGCGTCCCCGACTAGCAGCCTTCTGGCAAAAGGAGGAGGAAGAGGAACCAGCCCTGCACACCAAAGGAGGATCTGCTGGGATGAGGAGCGAGAGGAGGAGATGCAATGCGGATACTGAGAGGACACTTTAAAGAGGGAACAAAGGACAACTCACATTCCTTCAGAATAAAATTAGAGGTAATCCACAGACTCGTTGAATTCCAGATTCTTGAAAACCAAATTTGGTGCCTAAAATACAGGACCAGATGGTTGACTGATGTAAGTAAGTGTAACTTCACTGGCTTGGAGGGAACAGTATCAGCTTATACCAACTGAGGTTTTGGCACATCCCCTTTCTGAAGCTCATTCCATGCTCACATATCCTCAAGTCCATGGTCAGGGATTTATACAATTCATCCAGGAATTTATACAACTCATACACACACTGTGATCTCAAATGCATACCATGACTATTTTCTCTTCATCACTTATCACAATTAATTTTCACTTCATTTTTCATGCCAGAAAATTCTACACATCGACATCACCAAGTCCAAATTTTGGCAGACTCTGTGAATTTCCATTGCATCTTGCCTGGCAGCTGCTTTCTGTAACATAATCCTAACCACAAAAAGTGATGGACAAGGAGCAGAAAGCGGGAGCAGACAAAAGGCAAGGAGGTGTCCTAATGGGTGTTCTAATCATTACTTGCATCAAAGACATTGACTTGTATTAATATAATAAAGGCAATGTTATGATCTACATCTACAGACCTATAATCAGACATCTTCTCAATATTAGTACCAAAGACAGCTTTCATATCCCTGCTGTAGGTCTAACCTAGCTCTGTCCAGTTTTAGCAGAAGAGGACAATTTCATTCTTACACATTAGTTTAGTCTCTGGATTGCACTCTGACAATACAAATTAGGCTGCTAGTTGAGTGGATGATGTCTTTACAACTAGCAGGAACACATGAGAAACTGGACAGATACCACTGCCTCCTTTCATGTCAGCAGTGATTCATCATCAGCAAGTAGCAGCACACACATCCCAAAGATCCAGAAAGCACCAAGTCCTACAGCTATGCGATACAAGCCCTGTGAACTCAGAGGAGCCAACATCTTGGTGAAGAATGGCACGGAGGACAAGCAATTCCAGACTCTCCCCTCCATGTACCTCATAAAAACCCACCCCACCATTCCCAGACAAGAATTATCATATGGTTCCCTGAATCTCATCGGGTGTATTTCTCCCCTTTCAGGTTTGAAGGCTGAGTGAACACAGGGAGCGGAAAAGGAGTGAAAAAAAAAGAACTATCATGTTTTGCACAGTATATGACGGGAATATGAGCAAAGCTTCTTTGAGACTCTTGAGGGATTTTTTTTTCTCTATCACATCATTTAAAAATGTGTTGGTCCCAGAAGACAAATTAGGAACATGCAGGGAAAAATCAGAGCAGGTTTTCTCCATTAAGTGATGGTACTTGCAGGTAACTCCATTATAACACTGGCTTCAACTCAGGGTGTATTTCACAGTAACCACAATCCAAGGCTCCCCAAACCCTGGGAATTACAATCATAGTATATTTCTGAAATATTCTGACTGAAGCTAAGCAAGCTTCAGTTTTTCCAGCTGTAAATTGAAACATTTGGCAATATCAACATTTTGCTGGAAACAGCCCGCATATGGATTTCTGAGGAACTGGATTTTTCTTTGGAAAACATTCCAGTTGCAGTACTTCAGCATAAGCATATTGTAGGCATTTTAAAGATCTAACAAACAAGCTTCCCACTGGGAGCTTCAGAGATTTACAGGGTTCTCCTCTCATCACTCTCTTGCTCACTTGTCACCTGAAAACACATCACAGGATTTTGGCATGGGAAGCTTCACTTACAGTGCAGTGCAATAAATGCTCCACATCACTGGCAAATTTATATTTTTTCAGAAATTTCTGACTCATTTTTATTCCAGGATGGATGAATAAGGAGGCTAAATGCATTGTGAGAGAGCACAGAGAATGAATGTCTATTCCCCTAAAACAGGCTAAAACAGCTAAAATGCATTCATTGCTAAAATAAAATCAACATATAAAAGAATAAAAGCCATCACTAAATGACCATGTTCATCCAGACAAAGGAGAAAGGTATAATAGGAATCTGTTTCTGTGCTCTTATTCATTCGCAGTGGAATAGTCTGAACATTTTGTAGGAAGCTGCACAACTATTATTGCTGTTTTTCAATCCCAACAATGGTAACAAGGTCTACCCAACACTCCCACTGCCAACCCACATGTGCACAAGCAGGAATTTATATCAACCTGCACCTCTCATCTAGCTTTTTAATATTTTATTTCTGTTCTAT
>NW_010583086.1:0-33491 GCF_000705375.1 Tinamus guttatus | reverse complement strand
AGTCTTTCTGAGTTGGTAGAACAGAACACAGATGAGTCAAGCTTGTGCTGTATTGCTCAAAATAAGCTCTTGAGAAGAGACACAGTGATAATGCCCATTACAGCTTAACCACAGCTGCAGTCAGGTTCTCTCCCCTTTGGCTAAATCACAGATAGGCTAAACTCAACAGCTGCCCTTGCATCCCACACTTGCACTTCCCTGCAGGGCCGCAGGAATGAGAAGGCCACACTTGATTACCAAGCTGTGTTTGTTCAAGGCAATTCATGAAGGACACCAGATATTCCACCTTCGACTACAAGCCCTGCAGCATTAGGCACAGAATCAAGAACAGGGAGATACAAAAAGAGGAGATTTCAGTCCCACAGGAAATAGCAGATTAGAGTAAAAAAGTCCCTCTTTCTGAAATGTGAGCACCTTAAAGATGAGATTTCACACCTAAAATTTAGAAATGTAAGCATTAATATCAAGTCATTTTCACCTTCATGCCTTGATCTGAAACAAATTTCAAGTCATTGGAGTAGTCTGACCATCCAGCTGTAGAGAAAAGGGCTTTCTATTAGGAATTACTTCCACAACAAGCTCTTAGGAATCTCTGCGTTATCGTTAGATTTCCTCTCCCTGCCACCAAACACGGTGTCTTGCTAATGGCCTGGGGAACGGCCACAAATTCCTTCCGTGATGGACTAACAGGCCGCGCACCCGCAGAGACGCAGCGAGGGAAGCCACGCAGCGGCGGGGCGGGCAGCCGGGCTGCCAGGGGCCGCCGGGCCCCGCAGGCCTGTGGCAGCCAGGGAGCTGGCAGGCCGCGGCGAGAAGCCCCTCGCCGGGACAGGCTCACCGGTGCGTCGCCCTCCTGCTCCCGTCAGGCGCCCTGCGAAACCGGCACCCTTGAACGGGAAGCGTCAGCTCGATGGCGTCAACCGAAGTAATGAAACAACCAACCAACCGACAAAATGTTACCAGGTAGCTTCAGTAACAGCGACAAATCAGGAAAGTTCAGAAAATAAGAGGTAGCAGAACAAGAAGAAACCCCCAGCAGCACCCTGGGCAACTGCAGTATATCATCTGTTGGTCGAGTCTGTTATGGGGCACATGCATAGGAAAATCATGTCTGTAATTCACATTCATTCACACAGTTCATAGAATTGCCGAGTTACTTACAGTGTTAGCCACTTATTTTTTTGACCACCAAAACCAGAAGAAGTTTTAATTTTAATTTTTTAACTGAAGGGAGGTGGGTGGTTGCACATCAGTCCTCTGTGGAAGTCGTTGTAGAACCCAAACACCACCAGTCTGGCACCAAACAGCCCTACTGCCATCCTCTGAAGACAAACCGCCAAGCTAGAGCAGGTACTGCTAGAGCTTGTTGCTGGAAGGGGCTTTTTGCTGAGCTATAGGCATTTTTTTTTTTTTTTTAAATCAGTGGGTCGGATGATGCCAAACAGGGATGTGCACATGACCATAGGACTAAGCAGGTCCACCTCATCTGTTACTTCAAGGGGTTTGCACCTGGCCCTGCTTGCTTTTTTGCCAAATTCATCTGACTGCTGTAGCTGGCAGGAGAAGAAAAACTGCTTATGTTTTTGCTGAGCTTTCCAGTTGACTGCTTCTCTCAATTTAAACTAGCATAACATAGTCTGATTTGAAGAAGCACCTACTGAACATGTAATTTTCTATCACATTTCTTACAGAAACACTGATAGGTCCCATCTCTTTCAACACTAAAGCTTGAAAAAACAAGCATATAAAATACATGTCCAAAAAAGACAACAAAAATTTGAATATCATGATTCAACTTGAATTTCTGAATGCATTCTTAATGTAGACTAGCATTTGGAAGACAGCTATAGTGTCCCCTACATGTCTAAAATATGTTTAAAAACAGTATGTTCTCTGCTCTAAGCATTTTACCCAGTCACTGCAAACACATTTGAATTTAAACTTGTAAAGACAATGATTGCCAATTTATCAAAACAAATGAAATCATCAGAAGAATGATATTAATATCGAAAATTAAAGATAATAGCACAAAACAATCTTTTCCAAGATATTCCCTATATGGGCAAGAAAAGAAAAAGTGCCAGCAGAATGTACTGCAATTAGTCACTGCAAGATACCAAATTCTTCAACAACTATTTTGATTACAGACACATCATGGAAGTATTGTCCAACCCTCAAAAGTTACAGTCTCATGTCCATTGATATAACATTGTATATTAAATAAGAAAACAAAAATGGAAGATAAACTACCTCTGATTCATCATAATTAAAAATATACTCTGAGTAAGACAAAGACTTTAGCCACATTATATGCTCCATTTACTGCAATCAGGCTGCAAAAAAAAAAAAAAATAGAGAAGTAGGCAACAAGTTGAAAAGTTGGAAAATTGCATCTGTTATATGGCAGCTATGGTATACACACTCTTTTAAATCAGCCATACAGGTGAGAATGCCTTTCAAAAGTATGCCCACATCTTTCATCACAGGCACTAGATGCAGTCTTTGTATGACCAAGAAATTCAGCTTCCATCTGCTGATAGTCTTTCCTCAGTGGCCTCAGTATTCACGGCAGAAAGACAGGTACCCAACATTTCAGTTCCCTTTGAAAGTCCTTATTAATATCTGAAGCAACACATGAAGAAATCTGCCTCCAATCTGTCCGGTCTCACAAATATTCAGTACAATAAAATCGGGTATTGGTCTGCACTCTCATTTGCTGCAGACTGGAACAGACCTGAATATCTTCCTGGCTATTAAACGAGAAGGTCAGTTAATTTGAAGCACACCTATATTAGCCAAGGAGACCTTGAGCAAATGAACCCTTACCACTATGACAATGAAGCAATAAGCAGTTTCTTTCTCTTTCTTTTTTTTCTTTTTTTTTTAATTCCTCTAAGCTTCTTTGTCCATTCTATATATTTAAAATAAAAATAAGAACAAGTTTTTAGTATTTAAACTTTCTCTGATATGACAGTGACATTAAAAATGTGTCAGAATCAACACCTATTTGGAGCTGAGCTAACTTCATCTTCAACTAAGAAAGCAATAGTTGGGGTTAGAGGTAGCATGTTTATTTTGCTAGTAATTCATTTCATAGTAAACTAGCCCTATTCACTAGTCCATGAACATCACATACATTTACACTCCCATTTTGCACTGCAGTACATCAATCTGACACCTTCTCTCAAGGGGAACAGTCTATATGCAGTCCAAATGGCTTTTCAGATGAAAAATAAGTGCAATAGCCTTTTATCTTGGGAGACTTAGGTTGAAATCCTTGATTAGGTCACAAGTTAAAATTAGTTTGGTGCTCTCTCTCGTCCTGCCTTTCATTTGCACACTTCAGACAACAGCTACTCAGTCAGGCATTGCCTGATGCCACTAGCAGCCTCTGCTCAGAGGGAGGCCCAGGACTGGAAGTGGGAGGATACCATAGGTCAGGGATTCAGCTGCATTCACATGAATATGGAGGAACCAAGGAAATAGGACTGGGGTGAAGAAAAGATCAGGAGGAACTCAAGGCTCACATAATTTTTTGCGATATTAAAACCTAATTTCCTTCCATTATATTGTTATCTCCCTCTCTACCTGCCTCCTCCTTTTTTTGAGAGAGAATGTTGAGCTAAATCTATGTTGAGATTTAGCTGCATTTCTCACATTCAACAGATACTGAAAGACTTAGCTTTCACTTTTGCCCCATTCATTTGGTTCTGGGGGCAGTCAATTACAAGATAAAATTTCATGCATGGTCTGTAGTTAGTCAAGAAGACATTTTCATGAGCGTGCTGAAAGAGCCATACTGTTTCACACCTACAGAGTGAACTCCTTGACATTCAAAGCTTCCTGACATATAACAGTCACACTTCAGGAGCAAAATAAAGTGATGAGTTGGTAGTAGGATTATAGTTTCTTAGTGGAAACATGAGATGGTTTATTTACCTCAGGCTCTCCCCTGTTTTCAGCTTTGAAGATATTCAGTCAGCTGGGGATGCAAACAGTCCAGAAGGTTGTCATTCTTGCTCGGAGCCAGCACCAACGCGAGACCTGCGTCGCCTCGTGCAGCCTAGCGGTGCGTCGGAGCCATCCGCTCAACACGCAGAGGCTCCGCCAGCACCCGACGTGTCTCACCCAAGGACATCAACACATCACGCCAAAGCTAGAGCAGGAGATTGTCAGAAATGCTGCTAAGGACCACAGTGCATGTTAATTCTTAGCATGTCCTTTCTGCTGTGCTGAAACTATTTTGCTGTGCGTATGGGTATAAAAACATAAAATAATGACATGCAATTGCAGACAAAGAGTCTTTTACACTGAGGCCCCTGTAAGATACTTAGCAGCGTCTCCCAAGTAAAGAATTTGAGGAAGAATCCCAGTGCAAGCTGTAATGTATTTATTCACAATACTCCTGTGAGACAAAGCACTGTGTTATCCTTGTTTTACAGATGGGAAATTGAGGTTGAAGGCAAAATAACTTGTCAACGCCACCCAAAATGCTGATGGTAACTCTAGAATGCACGAGAATTAGAATTGTGTATTTACTCCTATATGTATGCAGTGGGCTTGTGTTGGAAAACCACTGCTCTGCTGCAGCATTATGAAATAATGCTTACAGCTGTGACCAAAGATATGGCTGCCTTCAGGGAAGTCATCAGGTTACTCTGACCATTTCTAGCCATCTCCACAAACCAAGTACAGGCAAAAACATTGATGGCAGCATTTTCACTTACTGGCCATACCGGTGCCAATCAGGTAACTACTGCATGCTACTATTCGAGAAACATTCTTTAAAATAGCAGTTTTCTTTAAACAGAGTATTCTTTAAAACAGCAGTTTTTAACACTTTTCACTATTAGGTCAAGAATTCAAGAACTGACAACTTCTTGGCTCGGTTTGCTGTAATAAAGATATGTTAAATATTCAACTGGAGATTTGAAAAATTATGCTGGTGGCTGCATTTTCATTCCTTTCCATATTTAATCAACTCCTAGAGGACGAAACATGCTTACAGCGATGCCAGTGCAACCTTACTTGTCTACAGTTGCTTCCATGGGAGTCACCAAAGCACAGAGCCTTCACACATTATTCATTTCATCCCTATATAGTAACGTATCGAACACCAGCAGAGCTTTTAATATAGATACACAAACCTTGGTTTTGCTACAAACTCCTGTGTCTAACATTGTGCCTATATATATGCCACAGGGATACCTTACAGAATTTTGCTTCTGTAGAAAAGTTTTGAAAATAACTCTCATTCTTATTTGTGAAAACAGCATACATAGTAGCTCACTTAACCAGCTGGCTATTCATGGGATAATCCTGACAGCTGAGCCTCAGCTGTCTTGCACATTTTCAAGTGACTCTGCAGCTCTGCGTTCTACTGTTTGAGAGTCTGAAACTCTGACTACAGTTTAAAAGGGATCCAAACATGCTGACTTCAGGTGAAATTCACTGACTTTCAGGGAATTTAGGTGAAATTCACACGAGTTTATACTCTCACTTAAGCCTGCAAAAGTCCTCACTTTTGGGTGACCTCACAAAGGTACCATTGACAGTAAAATGAGATTCAAAACAGAATTTACCAGAACCAGCTAACTCAAGTGAACGTGTACATTGCATATATATCATTTGATCAACATAACTTAGAGAAGCAGCAGACTCTTGACATATTAACTGACACTTGACTAATTTAGTACTGGTCCTGTATCTCCCCATCTAATGAATATATGCCTAAGTACTTGTTGTAGGTTTGACACACACCACTAACAAATACATTGATTTTTGAATATGTAATCTGCAATTAATTACATGAACCACTGGATATGCACTTATACTAATTAAACTTCAATAGGAGCTATTTACAACCCATGAATAGTTAACATGAAACATGTTTTCTTAAATAAGGCACTTCATTAAAGGTTATTTCTAAGATGATTGAAGTGTTTTAGCTACTGGGTGCAGCAAGTGACAGCAAAAGGAGAGTCCTGTACTGATGGTGTGAATATCTGAGGCTGTACTTAGGATTTTGTTCGCAGTCTTCAGCTAGACTTCACCTGCTAAGTATCATGAGATAGACAAAGATCATTTGAGGCATTTGAACAGACCAAGATATATATTTTTTTGCAATAAGCATTTGAAGTACTGTGCCTTGAAACAAATTTAGGAGTTGATGGAGGGGTCATCTGTCATGAGCTCTTGCACGGCAGGTTAGATCTTTCCAACACACTGTTCTGGCCCTACATTGAGAATACACTCTCCTGTTGCAGTGTGTCATTTTTCTTTATTAAGGACATGGAGAGACAAATTTTCCAAAAGCGTTTAGGCACCTAGTGATGCGGACAGGCAGCTTTTGTTATTTTTCAAAATCACTTAAGCAGGTTAGACAGCTAAATCCCACTGAAATCAGCAAGAGTGAGGCAACTGACTTAGGCACTTAAAAATTTTTAGCCGATACTTATTTGCATATTCAGGCTTCTAATCATCTTTGAACATCTGTCTGATAAAATTTTGATTTATCTAGACTGATTCCCAGTGTATAACTTTCTATTATGTCGCTTTGAAAGCGTACCTAGTTAAGCGAGTTGCAGGCTTTTCCCACAGAGTATGTTATGAAGACTCATGAGAGAGTCTTTTAGATTTTTTTTCTGTCTTTAAAAAGAAACACACAATTTGGGCCAGGAGATGTGACTGTTTTATGCTAAAACCTGCTTCAGGCACACAGTGAATCTTTGTACTCAAGTTTAGTCAGAAGAGTTAACACCAAATAGAGTGGTATTGGCAAAATTTTAAATATCCGATAAAACTACTCATTTATTTTCCATACCTTACAAAGAAAAAAAAAATGTTCAAAACTGAATTAAATGGTTTTACTGCAAAATATTTGTCCCTCAAGATCTTTGGTTTATAGAACGTGTCATCAAATTAAGGCTTTGTATTATGAAATACTTCAACACGTCTGAAATTTCATGAGATTAAAAGTATCCTTTTTAAATTATAGAATGTGTTCTTTTAGTCATTTTGCTAGTCATTCTAGTCATTTTCCTTCATGTTCTTCTTTAACCAGGATTAACACAACATTTTTGGTTTGCCTATTTTCAACAGAGCATTCTAGGAAAACGACATTCATGCAAGTAGACCACAACACTGCAACAGATCCATTGCTCCATCTTCATAAACTTTGTTAGCAAAGTTTGAATTTGTTAGCAAATTTTGGCCATGTCTGCTTTGCAGTAGTTGAGGTCTCCAAGAGAGGTTGTTTCACAAAATCAACAGCTGGGCACAAGACAGAGCACAATAATTGCTGCCACTAATGACAAGGCCATACGTGAGTTGAGACAACATCTCTCTGGTCCAGCTTGGTCCAACCAGCATGGACCGGGCTCAGAGGCACTGATCCAGGAGGCTCTCTAGGGGAAGAACGGGACCTGCCAAGACTATGAGACACAGAAAGACTGAGAAATGCAGGGAAATATATAAAGCAAATTAACAGAAAACCAGGCTTCAATAGCATTGTCACACATTAAACATGGTACAAACATCATTTTCATCCAGTGACTTAAAATTTTCTTGACAGACTATTGTTTGCCTTGTATAAACACATCTGTGATGATTTTGATGTTTTTATTTCATTGTCAACCAAAAACACCTTCAAATATTTTTTATATACTCAAGAGACTAGCAGGGATTTTTGCCCAAACTGTTGTTCTGCTTTTTAAAAAACATTTTTTTTCCCCCTCTGGTATACAGTTCTTTTCATCAGAAAGAGTAAAATGAAAGAAATCCCTGCCTCTGATGATTCATAATTGTACATTTTGTGGCTTCAATGACAGGACTTTTTTCTTTTGTAACAGGCATTAATTTAACAAGGCAACACAAGTTTAAATCTGTCTTTCTAGATACATATGGTATAGCTTATCTCAAGGTAAAAATTTCATCACTTCACATGTTATGTTTACATAAAGGGAACAGTGAGGACAAAATGCAAGATGTTATATACCATAAAATAGTAATCACTAATATGTGGCTGCTGAAGTTGATTACTGAGTTGGAGCTGGTGGAATAAACGCACTAAGAGAAGGGTAGAAGTAAGGAAAGATACATAGAATACATCAAATTTAATCAGGCAAATGTATCCCTCCAGGCTACTTTGCCTGACCTAAGCTTTCCACTGGGAAACCAGAGTTCAAAATAGCATATCTACAATGTAATTTCAGGTGCAATGAAGTCACATTATAAAAGAAGCATGGAAGCCATTTCTCATGCTGTGATTTGCATGGCTAGAGAAATAAAAGGCAGACAAGCTGTCCACCCTGAATCTATAGTAAAATAACTTATTTGAGAATGCTCAAAAGCCTCTTATTTCATTTGCCCACAGCTGTACAATATGCTCTCAAGGACCAACCTTAATTGAGCCATATCTCTGACAGAGACAGGAAAAATCAGTCTGAAAAATTAAATATTCTAGGTTTCCAGTGGAAGAGTTGAATATATTTGAGGCTAAACAACCATGTTAGCTGAAAACAAGTTTCTATATGTGTTCCAAGACTGCTGTTTTAAAGGAAAATGAAATAACCTCTCTTTCCTTCAAAAGTGACTCTGCACGGGGGCTGGCTATGACTAACACGAAGAAATAACAGGCCATCACTATGTCCCTTGGAGTGATGTCTACAACTAGCAAATATGGGCAGACAAATCAGTCTTGTTGCTTATAGATAGACATTGCACTCCTGTCTATACAGCCCTCAAACATCCAGTTTTACTTCGGAACTCACATTTCTGCAGGCAATAGTACAGTGCAATACTGGTACTTAAAGCAACACAGTTAATAAAACAGCGTTATTTAGTTCAGGTTTTCTTTAAGGTTATGTGTCACGCTCTAGTATGACAGAGATGGAGGCAAGAAACTAATTTATGCATGTCGACAAATAAAAGTATCAAAAAAAACCCAGGTATAACTCATTTGCACTAGCCAGTGCCACTGATGCTGAGTATGGGAGAGAAAACTCATCTTTCATGCTTAGAGGTCAACAGCAACAGTGCTCTTCCCTTCTGTTCCACATCACTTCTGACCACCTGGGTAGTCCAGGCTAACGTAGGGTCCTTCTCTGGGCAGGCGCAGTATCAAGTCCTACCCAACACCAACAAATACTGCAAAGCAAAATAAACTGGAGCTGCTTGCACACTGATTTCAGCTCATTTGTCACTATTTTGACAAGAAATACATGAAACAGCCCAGCTTTCATTTAACAAGACCTTGGTATGAGGCTTATATTAAAACGTATTAAACTTGGTATAAGCATAGTTAGGTCAAGGCCTTAACCTAGCACTGAAGAAAGGATGATATGCTAAATAAATACACATACCTCTCAGCAAAAAGCAAAAACACCCTTCAAAGTACTGGAGGTATTTTTAAAGTGTGTATGAGTGTGTATATATGTATGTATTTATTTATTAAAATATCTTGACTAAAATAACACAACCATTTCAAATATAAATTCCAATACCTGTGAGAGCTCTTTAAAATTCCTCCTATGTGCATAGTATAATCACATCAGTCAGCACCACAGCCCCTCATGCTCCCAACAGCCCGGGCTTGGCAAACACTATGTAAAACAGCCTTTGGATGCCCTTTTTCTAACCTGCTCTATTTTACACCACTCCCTTGAGCCCTCCTCAGACTGTATTTACAATAGGCCACACTTGAAACCTCCAACTTGGCTAAGTCAAGGATCCTTTCCTATCGAACCTCCCTGAACCTAAGTTTCATTAAAGCGAACACATTGCTCATGCAACCTCGCACGCAGCGCTTGGCATAAATAATTTAAGCGCAAGCTGACTCGCTTAGCTGGGCCTGCCTAATTGAAAGCCATCCCACGCCCCTGAGCACGCACGGGCGCTCCGGTGGGGAAGGACAGGGTGGATGCGGCCTGCAGAAGGGCTGCCCGGGAAGCCGCCTCCTCACTCGCCTCCGCAGCGTCTCCGCGGCCCCACGCGGAGCGCCGGCGAGCAGGGCCTCAGTGCGACGGGGGGCTCTCCGCGGGCACCACGGCCGCCCTGCTGCCAGCAGAGACCATCTCGCCTCCCCGGGAATCGGAGCTCCAGAGGTTCCTGGAGACAACTCAGAAGACTCTGTTTGGACCTCGTTTAGCATTCACAGCAACGTTAGCTTCTTGCTGCACGGCACCATTGCCGGCGTAATTGCTTCTGTTGCACTGCACACACCGTGCGCTCAGACACTCCTGTAACAACTGTAACGGAGCCAGAATGGTTCCCTGACAGACTAATTATTATTTTATCTATAGAGGCCTTGTACTATAGAGAACAGGGCTGAATATTTTCCTTCTAAATACAAGTTTTGCAAGAACTGAAAGGTTTTTTTTTTTGCTATTCAGCTTAAACGAACACTCAATAACCAGGTGCTGCTTTTTACATATATATATATATATGTATATATATATATATATTTCTGTGCGCATCTCCTGAGAAGGTATTTGACATCCGTGCTTAAAGAAGTTTCTCAGGACCACACTCTTCACAGAGATCCCACTCCTTTAAGAAAAAAAAGATGAAGGAGCAAACTCTGAGCAACATACTGTTCAGCCATCACAAATCAACATAGAATAATGTATGGATATATACATTCATATTTACACACCCACAGAAACATGCACACTCATATTTGCAGAAATATAAAAAGCTGTCCCAGAACACTTCTGTGTAATGTCCTCTACAAATCGCTATAAACAACCAGCAAAACAAGTAGTAAAAGCAATTCCAGAAAGCGCAGGGAGGAATTCAGAAAGGATATTCAGTGCAATGAAAGGTTGGTGCCCTAAGTTGGTACCTACCATGAAACACTGTTCAGCTGGAAAATGTCATGGTAAATAATGTTTCTCTTAGAGATGTACAAAAGGCACCCCCTTTCCCAGTAATCTAACGTGTTTGGAGTCTCCCAGATAAGCAGATAATTCAAGAGCACTGAGCCCAACTCACGTGAAGTCCATGAAAATTAGTTGTCATTTCTGATGCAGTAATATTCTGGATTTGAATTAGAAATACATACTTTTAAACTGCGGATTGTAACCCACCAACTCGAACTGTCCCTGCACTTGAGTTCTGTCTCCATAAAACAGGTATGAGAAACCCTCCCTGCATAATACAAATCAACTCACCTGTGTATGTGAGGCACCAAGGTATTACAATTATATATATATATATATATATATATATACATACACACACATATAGATGTATATAAACAGAATGATAGAAACTACAGCTGCCTGATGAGGAGATTCTGATAGGCTCTTTCAGTGATAGATTTAGTCAGAGGTTCAAGAATCCCTAAGTACAGACGTTTGTTTGAACCTCCTCGTTTAGGAATAAGTATAGGATTTCTGTGGTCACATCAAAGATAAAACAGAAGCTAGCAGCACGGGACCTTTCGTGAGGATGAGAACACGGTGATATTCTGACATTCCAGGATGTATTTGCAGTGATCATAGGAAACGAAAGAGCCTGACAGCTTGTTCGGCAAGCACAAGTCAGTAAGGACAAACTGCACGCCCGGTTGGGATTGGGGAAGATTCTAAATATAACACAAGGTTTGCTGAAAAAATCATTTGGTGCTTATTTTCTATCATCTGTTCCGCATATTCCAGTGGAATTAACTGTGGTACTAACAAGCTATTGCTGACATGAGAAGAATTTGAAACTGAAGAAGGCACCATTAGGGAAGATGATTCCTGTCTCCAGAGAAGATTATCTGTCTCAGGCACACTGTGTCCAACATTTCTGCTTTGCTCAAACACGGTCGCTTCAGTCAGGAATGAACTAAGCACACAATATGTTGGTAGAATATCACACCATCTTGCACCGCACTACGTCAAAAATTCAACATCAATTCTAATACAATCTCTTTTGCTCTCCACATAGATAATGAAACAGGAGGGATAGTATTTATGTTATAGGAAGCATGAAAAAAAAATGAAAATAAAATCTATCAAGCCCCTTTTACCGTCATGCTCAAGGCTGTAACTCTCACAGAGGTTAACAGATATGAAATAAAGCAGCGCCTGGTTGTCCTGACGTCCCCTCACAGGAGGGAAGGCACCGTAGGCGCTGCCTCTGGCTGCCGCCCATGCAGGGCTCGCTCCCAGCAAGAGCCAAGGAGCGAGGCTGGATTATGAGGGGCACCCACCTTATCAAGACTCTCCTCTCGCCCAGACTCCACGGCTCTTGGTCAGACACATAAATGGAATTCCAAACGGTGGGGAGGCATCAGGAAAGATTCGACTGGTGAAACCCATGATCATCCTCACTCACTAATTCTGACACAGAGGTATCCAATCTGGTTAATTCTATAAAAGCCAGATAATTTATACAGGAATAGTTTCAAAATTTCAGAAGATAGAGCAGAAGTTGCACCTAAGACTGCTCAGTGGGGATTGCTGGGAGAAACAGGTTGATGGGCTTTGCACGTGACCAGTTTGATAAACCATTCAATCGGCATTTATTATCCAGAAACATAAAATGAACTCCATAACCACTCAGGACATGGACAAACTTCATATCCATAATCAGGGCTATTTTTTCAAGAACGGTTGAGAAGTTCACACAGGTTAACAAGTTAAGTCTTTCAGAAAGCTCTCCTCTCTGGGGGACAGCAGTGCCACCCACTTTTGGTACATTTACTCTATTCCAGTG
The DNA here is from genome assembly GCF_000705375.1 of Tinamus guttatus. The sequence continues at coordinate 20,786 of NW_010583086.1, read as the reverse complement.
ATCAAGCTCAAGCTGCAGTCAGTGCACTGCTGCAGGAGAAAATAGGCCAAAAACATCCCATGGATTCACAGAGCAATGTAATGAATCTGCCAACAAATGGCAAGTTAACTTCTCAGCACCTACTTAACAACAAGCTGAAGGTAACGGCACATACCATAAACCTGACAGCAAGAGCCACAGTGCCACAGCCTGTCAGCAAGGTTACAGACCACAGAAGTGAATCAAAACCTTCTTGGATTTATTACAATTTAGGAGAAAAAAAATGAAGTGGAAACATTATGGTTATACTGAAAAGGCAGTTCAAAAATGCTTTTACATTTTATCTTCTTATCCTAATATCTTTCAGGTGTCTTCAATTCTCTTTTCCATATTTCTTTATTGTTTTATCCATTTCTGTATACAACACTTTCACAAGCTGGAAGAAGGGACTGTTGGCTGTATCACTACTATCTGAAGTTTCTTATAAACAACCTTTTAAAGGACATACACTGATGACATAAGTTTTAAGCCTAAAAAAAATTGTCGGCTACATCTTCTTGCGTATTTTTGACTCATGCCATACACCTACACAACATGCTGGGTATTTAATTCTTCTAATTGAAGTGACTACTTTTGTCCTATAACTCTTCAAAAAGATAAAAATCAAGTTCACAGAACAAATTCACTAATGTGTTCAGCCATTTAAGGACTTGGCAAGCTAGTTTGTGCTGCTAACATACAATTCAATTCAAAATTTATCTTGCTTTTATGGATCTTAAAAGTTCCATGGTCATGTTTTTCTTCTTCATATGCAAGCAGTTCAGTTTATTCCCAACTCAGCAGCCAAGCTATTGATTAAGTTGGCTTAGGTCAGTCCACCCTGTAATTCCATCCCCAATCTTTGCATTGTTTTCCAATAGCTTGCTTTATTGACTTTAAGTTCTTGCCTGTAGCTTTAACCCTTGCATTTGCTGAAGTTTTATTTTACTGTTGTCTCCAACTGTCTGGAGAAACTGCAGTGGGATGTGAAGATGTACCTGCCAAGCTACACTGGAAGAGAGTAAAAAAGCACGCAAGGCCATTCACAGACTAGCTTCAAAATAAACATTTCCAATTTAATTATATATTATGCCATATCAGAAACAATCTTCCAAGCAGCAACTTACACCATTTGCTCTACTCTGCTGTCACTCCATAGGGCATCACTATCCTCCCTCCATAGCTCATTTAGTGACCCTTGATGAGTCTTCCAAAAATGTATTCTATTTTTATGGGTGAATTAAAGACAGCAGGTCTGATTTGCTACTGTGCCACATTTTGTGCCTTGAATTACGTACATGCTAAGCAAACTATGTAAAATCTCATCATGGCTATTGCCCAGTGGCCTTTGCCTTGCGCAGAAGCAGGCACAAAAAACAGATTTCAACTGATTTTGGGAAACCTCTGACAGTGAAATTGGACGGAACTAGACTTCTATAGAAGAGGTGGTTCTCACATTAGATTTAACATTTCCCTGAAGTACAGTGGCAGTTATATCTGCAGTTCTGTACTGCAGCTTTTTCTGCAGCTGGAGCTATCATTCTGTTAACGTACGCTGTTTGTGCTATTTGTTCTACTGAAAAAGAATATGTATGAATAGTACTAAATATATATATGTATTTTCACTGAACTATAATACTGTTTGGGTTGGTCAGTAAAAGCTTTCAAGAAAACTATGCTACTGGATGTGTTTATTTCTGCAAAAATAAATATTCTATTATCTGTGTGGTTGACAGTTGGCTTTGTTGTAGTTCCAGATGAAAAAGAGCATATGTTGATTAGACAAAATACAGCTACATTCCATCTTCCTCCCCTGCTTCAATAAGAGAAGAGCATTTACATATTAATTCCAGAACAGAGCAGCTGCATTCCCTAGAAAGCCCCATTCATTGCAACATTGAGGCACTGAAAGCAAACACGAAAAAAGAGAAGGCATAAAAGTTAAGGTAGACAGGGACATAGATTTCAACAATGATTCTCTATTTCCAAAAGGAAAATAACTGCATTTTAAGAAGCTTTGATATATCTCATCAGAGGAATATCTGATGAGGGAAAAGACACACTTATTTCCCTCTCACAACTGGGCAGAGGCATAAAGGGAGTATTTACCAGACTTAGGAAACTACCTGTAGGTTTACATCTGTGTTTTATGTAGACAGCGAGGTGATTTGCCCAGAATTACCCAAGAGATCCACAGAAAGTGGAGTTAGAGTGAGACAAGAGTGAAAAAAAGAGTTTCCTTCTTCAACTCCTACTTCCATGCCTTATCCTTTACAACAAATTCTTTATGCTGTTGACTTGTCTACTGTTTTGTTACATATCTTGAAAATCACAGAATGACAAAATGCCCAGTTGTTCTGCTAAGAACAGAAACCAGAACTTAGGTCTGTTTTATGCATTTGCAAAAGCATTTTTAAAAGTCTACTTCTGTGAAGCAAGAGCATCAACAGTACCATGACTTAATGCTTTTCAAGCACAAAATAGTATGAAGAATTAGATGAAAAATGAGAAATTCTTGTTGGCTAGATTTGCCACTTATATTTCCAACATCTATGAACTACCTGTGCCATTTGAGATTTCCCCTGTGGTCAAGAGATGTGAATTAAAATAGATAGTCTCCCATCATGGCCTCAGAAGGGAAAATTGTGACTTGATTGGTGAGAGGAAGGAAAATCTCTTCACATTCTCAGGACATTTCATACTTGACCTTCCTGTCATCAAGAGTGTCAAGTTAGACCACAAGAGTTAAATTAGAACCAATGAGGTACTTTTCAGATAACAATCTTTAAGAAAAGCAGTACCTGACACAAAAAGTCAGAAAACTGCACAGCTGAGGGCCCAGGCCAGGAAACTCCTGGAAAAGTGCAGGAGTTCCCAGGCCAGTTTATTGGCTTCAGTAGCACTAAGCAGATGAATAGCGACTCTCCTCAAAAGCCATGTGATTTAATTTCACAGTATACTCAACCTGGCAGCACATCTATTTTAAGGTGCTCTCGCTTTCCAAATCACCCCCTCAACCTTCATCATTGACTCCTGTTCCTACTAGTAGGACTGTTCGGGGGCCATGTGGCATATTCAATCAGTGCAATTACCCAGGTTAAAAAAAAAAAAAAAAAAAACAAAAAAAAAACAACTCTCTAAACTAGGGCTGTGTGTAGTTCAGCCTGCCAGAATTCAATCATCGCTGTTCTGCTTAGTATTCCCTAGTGCTGCAAGCAACAACAGCAAAATACTTCATGACAATGTTTTAAGTGAATGCCATTTGTCAATGTTTTAGGGAGAAAAAGCAGCATTATTGGTCTTACTAAGTATCATTAGTACCTACTGACCTTGAACTTAAGGACTAGGGAGCCAGTCGCTGTCTGCAAAAAGTTACCAACGAGTAACAGCGAGTCCTGCTCAGCAGGCTCGGCGCTGCCAAGTCCATCCAACCAATTTCGCAGCCCTAGAAGACTTGGCCTGCAAGGTTGAGCAGAGAAGCGTCTTTTCTGTAACCGCAGAATCCCATGCACAGTGCCCAGTTTCTACTCTCTGCAAAACACGCAAGCTACGTGCAGGCACTATAAATTAGGAGCTTGCTCTGCGGCCTCCTGGAACCTCCAGCAGTGTTTTTATCCCGACTGCTGCTTATTCCTTCTCCCCGGTATGTTTTTCCTCTTCTAAATTAGAACTTAATGGAACTTTTGAAAGATATAATCAGAAGTTTAAGGCAAGGTAACATTTTAAAAGCTTATTCAGCTGTAGCTCTGAGATCACACGGTAAACTACCAGGAACTGAAGTCATGCAGAGGAGAAATGTCAGCTCTAAGAGAAAATGTATTTGAAAGAATAATGGTCAAAAGAAGAAAGGAAAAAGTAAACATAAAAGGCATTTTAGCATTTCCAGAAATGCTAACACCTTCATGTTAGCCTCTTGAAAGACTCAGACGAGATGCAGCACCTCAGCACACGACATGATTTTTCAAAGAAAACATGCCTTGCCTTGGCTTTTCTTTTTTCTTGCTTCCCTTTTATAATACAAGCTCCTGATCTCACTGGCAATTAGCAAAAATATTAGCAGCAGTAGATGATATATCATATTGGAGGAGGATGTGTTGGCAAAACAAGACTAGATGTTGGAGGGATCCTATAAATGAAATACACGGCTTCTGCTAAGTTCTATGAACAGCCATTTTCACATTTACTGTTTTTAACACTACACCCTTCCATCATCTGAAACCGTGTATTGCCTCTAAGTGACACTGTACTGGACTTCTTCTGTGTTAGCAAAAGTGAACAGGAGTGAGTGGGCCTAAACTCAATGGTCACCAAGCCATTTCCACCCTATTATACTTCAGTATTATCCTTGCGGACTTAAAAGAAGATACTGTGACAATCACATATCAATACTGTGCTTTACATTTCTGAAAAGCTCTTCCATTAACTTTCTGCATATGAACCACTCAGGTAACTTCAGCACAAGCATAGACCAACTCTTTCCAAAAATGCCTCGAATTTGTAGTATAAACCTAGCTAAAATGCCTCGAATTCGTAGTATAAACCTAGCTTGGGGAACTTCAGCATGAGTTAACACACTTAGTACTACTGAAGTTTAACAGCTGCATGAAACTTGCATTTCCACCGGTCTGAGCAGTTCAAATGTTTGTTTTAACTTGAATACCAAGAAAATGCTGCCAGACGCTTACCTATAACATAACCTCATACTATGAGATTTAAGCAAAGGGTTCTTACTGCTCAAAACAGTATTGTCATAGTTTTGATATCAGCCTGGGTTTAATTAAAAGCATCACTGGGCTAGTTATGCATATTATGCAGCTTTTACAACAGCAGACTGGTATTTTGAAAGAAAAATATGTTGATTATTATTTTAAAGCAGGATTGAATACAGAAACATTTGAAAGACTTAAGTCTCAACGCAAATATTGGTTAAAAGAGTATAGGTCGTAGATTAAAACCTGTGAGAAGTTATCATAAAATCATCAGTCATTGTTAAAAAAACTAAAAATTTAATGAAATAATTTATAATTAATCTTAATCTATTGATTAAGATTAATCTATTAATCTTAATTTATGAAGTTAAAACTCTCTCAACAGAATTTTAGATATATATCTTATTTCATTATTGCTTTTAGAAAAATGTATGTCAACTGCATGATTTTCTTGGGTTTCTCTTATCCTGTGGGTTCACTATACTACTATTCAGAGATCAAGATTTTATGTTCACAAAAAAATTTATATTTTTATTGCCTTTTTTTCAGGGCAATTCTCATCTTCCGGCTACCATATATTTTGGCATGGGCATACCAGATTCCTTAGCCTTGCTGAAGACAAGTTATAGCAAATTAATCAATACACAAGTTATTAGTATTGATATATTGCTCTGATTTAGACCAAAACCATTTTAACAGCAGCTTGTTTTGCAAATGACTAGTAAAAATTACTGTCCCAACTCCACATATTTCTCGTCTTTATTTTCCCTTTCCTAATCATGTTTCCTTGCACTCATGCTTTAAATTCTCTTTCTCTTTAAATTTTATTAGTTTAACTTTTTTGTACTTTTACTGTCTTTTCTCTCAATTTTCCTGCCATAATAAAGACATATGGCCTAGACTGAAGAGATAAAACTGTTTAGGTATTTTAACAAGCTGAACTGCTTGAACAACCACAGGTAACTTTCAGAATGAAACCCACCACATTTTGACATCTTCTCTTTGTTTAAAATTGCCATCCAACTTGAAACCTGCAACTTTTCGAGCAGCTGCTTTTTGCAAGTCCTGTTTGTCTGAACACAACAAGATGAGATAATGCTCTGTATGGTTGACCGAAAGTTTTTCTCACCCCCACAACCTCAGACTAGAAGATTACCTTCAATGCAGGAAAGAACTCCCTTTAGTTATTTTCATGTGTAGCAATCTCCCTGTTGGCAAACAGCCTCTCCAGGCATAAACCCCTTTTAGGGACTTTTTTCCTGTTTTATCTTATCTGGCCCACACTCTGCGCAGACTGCGGAGATCAAGGTGTCCTCCAAGCCTGCTTTGGTATGAAATACAGCTGCATCCAAGTTCACTGATTGGTACCTGTTAGCACTAAAGCCAACGTAACAGTGACCTCCTTCCAGACTGGCACACATATCTCACCAAAGCAGCCTTTCTTTCACCTTGAAGTAGGTGCAGACTATAGGTATTGACCAACCAGCCCATGTACAGTTCTTAAATTGATTTCTCTGAACACAGGATTTGCAACTTTGGGTGCCTCTGTTGAGCACTTGCTTAAAGAAGTTTCATGGTACCTTATTTGCACTATTTCACAAGTGCCTGAGAAGCAAGTGCCAAGGCTCAAGTGCAGGCCAAGATGCCCTAAAACTGACTTCACCCTTCTTACTTCTAAGCTATTTGGCCGAAGTTGCTTACTGCCCTGCAGAACTGATTTACTTAATACAAACTTAACAGCAAATAATAATGTCTGTCATATCCCAATTTCCATATCATATGGAAATAATTATGGTATTCACACACATTATATTTGTCAGGAATGATTCACAGTCAGGCTTACAACTTCTGGTAGTCTCGAATTTTGTTTGGAACTTCTGTTACTTAACACCAAGCAAGAAGAAAACCTTTTGCAAAATGTAACACTTCTGTTACAGTGATGCATTTCACTAACCCTTTTATTTTGTGCACTTCTTTACTATTAAAGGTAATCAGAATTAAAGGCCACAGAATCACAAGCAGTTAAACTCTAAGATTCCCTATTTTAAAAGAAATTTAAAAGCCGTACCATGTAAAAATGCTGTAATCAGGTCATGGTATTTTCCAGATAAATTAATTACCCAGTAACATTTCTAGCCCATAGTAATGTTTCAGTTCGGAATCTGTCCTGAATACACTATACAAACAAAGATCAGACTTGTGCAGAATGTGGAGGGGAAATGTGCATAAAGCACAGACTGCAGACAGCCACACAAAGATTATTCCACAAAGAAACCCTGGCACTAATTGCTGCATTTGTGCCACCATCAGCAAATTAAGATGCTGAAGCACAGAGAAGTCCAAACTCAGCTGAAACATAGAAGAAACTCAATGTGAAAATATACAGTAAATCTGGAAAGGTCTTGGACTTTGCTCCTGGTGTAACAGACAAATTCTGAAATGCCATACAGTATGGAGACCATACCTAAACCAGGTGCCCTGGATGCAAAAGGAAAAGCAGCTCTCTAAATTCCCTAAACTAGAAGAAAGGTTGGACTTGTTTTACGAAAGGCTAGATTATCTATGCAGTGTAATTAAGCTTTTTTACTTGGTGCTTCAGAAGTATTAATCTGACTTACAGTACTGAGTTAACAGATTACATTCAATAGCACAATAGGTTCTTCCATGTCTTCAGTCAATTGCAAATTGTGTGCATATTTTCTGGAGAACCAACATATTCTGAACCCCTCCAACAGACCCATTTGAGCCTCAGGACATTCAGGATCAACTCAGAAAAACCTGTCACCCAAATCCTACCACCTTGCTTTATCAGGGTGATAACAATTATTCAAAAGCAGAAATTTCATGAGCCATTCATGTTGTCTATTTCCAAAAACAAACAAACAAAGCCTTTAAAACCACCAGCATGCACACTATAACTTCCCTCCTCCCAATCCTTATGTACTCATTCACTACAAATTGATATTTATTGGAAATAAAAAGTTGACCCTTGCTGCTGAGCAAATTGTCTAGCTTCTATATAGAAACCATAAAACAGCAAAAGATCAACATAATGGTGAATATTCTTTTTTATTCCATGGAGATGAATTTAGGATAATTCAGACTTTGTTAACTTATGGTGAATGACTAACCTCACAATGCTTGCCAAAGCATTATTAGATTTTCAAGTCAGGTTATAGATGCTTTACCTCACCGGCAGCTTTCAAAGAGGTCGTCTTTAACTCATAAGAACATTCTGAAGTTAAACTGCAGCCTGATTTGACATGAGAGGATTATAATACAAAACAAGGTGCAGACACTGTGTATATCAACTAATATCTATCATGAGACTCTCTGAGGGGGGAAGAAAAAAAAAAAAAAAGTTTTCTGTGTCCTTGGGAGCCAGATTTCTGAGGAGCACACTACATGTCACTGCATTCAGGGGCAGCTATGTTGATATGTTGCCCCTTTCTTTGCCTTTTGATGCTTCTTCTTCACATTTCTCTCAAGAGAACTATCCTGCTTCAAACAGGGAGTAGACGTAATCCTTTTCCTTTTCACTGAACTACATCTCCAATTTTTTCTGTCTGGAGTATAGGAAAAGAAATAAGGAGAGGGGGAGTATGATAGAGCAGGACTTTTTCAAGACAAGAAAGGTGGTGAAACGTTCAGGATGAAGCTGCAACAGGCATCAGCTGCGATGGCTTCCCAGGCAGGGCCGGCTGCCCCGCCAGCTCTGGGACTTGCCTTCTCCTTCCATCGCCGCAAGCTGCAGGGTTGGCCTCGACTCCACTCAGCGTTTTGGTTTCAGCAAATCTCTTGGCAAGAGACAAGGGCAATATACTTTACTTTTATTATTTTCTTTAAAACAGTAAAGTAGCATATGAGAAGTATTACTAGGATCATTTGATCCCCTTTGGGCCAGAAATAGTTGATTTCCACTACAAGTGGGAAATGAAGCCAAACTAAGAAGCTTAAAAAAAAAATGAAAAAGGAAATATATAAGACCTTAAAACATCTGAGTGCCATTGCATGTATGTGTTTGCATTCCAACACTAGCCAAGATACAATTCTAGAATTCCTGTGTAGAAAGGTTAGAGATACAAAGTGAAGTTTATTAAACAGAAAGGATATGGGTGCATTCTGAGAATGCATACCCTGCCTGAACTTCAGTTAGTTCTTCCCATCCTTATAAAGTAAGAAATTACAATGACATAGAAAGCGGTAAACAGGATTCCCAAGTGGTAATTTAAGTCTCAGGAAGCCAAGCGGGGGCTGTCATCAGGGCTGGTGCTGACATATTGGAGAGTGCGCCTGTAGGCCTAGTTGTACTTCTGATAGCAACTGCAAAAGAGCAGCAGTTTTAAATGTCTTAAGTACGTTCTGTTTATATCATAGCACTGCACACGCTACTTCTCTACAATCATTTATTTTTTAAAAAAAATCTTTATTTCCTTTCCAGATTCATCAGCATCTGCAATGTCAAACTATACTGTTGCTATTGCAGGAATAAGAGAGGGATTAAATAGAGTCTATATTTCATCCCTCAGTTTTATTGCACGGGATATTTTGTCTTCATAATCCTTCAGGATCCACCGACCTAGCTTTAATACTAAATGAATGAAAAAAAAAGTCCCTGAAAATAAAAGATTTCACCTAAATGGCAAAATATGTGCTTCCAAGAGCATTCCTGTTTCCCTTCAGCTTATGGTCAGGGAGCTAGTGGAACTTACATATGTGTGCTTTAAGTAAGGGAGCATGTACATTTACCTTCTGTAAGCTACTGCAAGGCAGAAAAAACAAATCACAAAGTCAACAAACCTGTCTTTTCATAGGCCTGTGCATAATCTTATAAAGGTAGCAGAGTCAAAGCATGTGATTCTACAACCCCATATCCAAACATACTTCAGTTCAAATGTTTTTCTTCTGCTAGTCTGCTTATAATTACTAAGTGGTATCTTGCTCATCTTGCTTCTCTTGGAGAGAAGTTAAAAAAAAAAAAAAAGGAAAAGAAAAAAAAAAGATAAGACCATTTTCCATGTTGCCTCCAATTTTGATTCAAATCCAAGATACAGATTATCTATATGTGCCTTGGCAAGCTTCCTCCTCTTTTCCACTGTTTGTAGCTAGGCTAGGATCAACTAAAGTAAAATCCATGCAACAGGTAAAACAGGTTGCTGTGGCCCATCATTGTAATCCCACAGGGCAGCAGAATTAATATCCCTTTCTGGACTCATCTGAGATTTCAAGTTATTAGATACAAACTTGGGATGCTCAGAATGAAGTAACGTAGACTTTGCTGTCGGCTTTAGCTGCCATTTGCTGGCTGAATTACTTTCCCAGATGGGCACGCGAGGCTACCACTGCACCACCATCTTTCATTACTTTAAGAAAGCTTTTCCCGTTATTAATCATTCATAGTTAAAGTTCTTATGATGCTTATCATTTTTTGACTCTTCTGGTGAAAAGCACTTAGCTGGCTCTTCAGCCATCTCTAATGCCTGCATCTTTCATACCTGCTACAGGGTATAAAATAGCACAGGAGGAGCAACCGGGGATACTGCAGGCTGGGCTATGGCAGCCATCTGGGCCTGCAAATTTCAAAGGCCAAAAGCAAGCGTTTCTTTTAGTAAAATAAATAAAGCCACAAGAGATGTTCTAAAACCCTTAAACCACACATCTACTTTTAAAAGTCCTTTTACAAGAATATATAAACACCAAAGGCCTGATATTCCTGAAGAACGGACAGACTTTTCATCAAAAATACATAATGATAAATTCTGGGCAGTATATGTCAACGACTTCACAACTTCACTGTTTTAAAAACATTGAGATCGTACAAATTAGAAACTACAGTGAGAAGAGCCTAACAGTCAGCTGACTTCTTAGCTTAAAAGAGCAGAAAGAGATGAATCCTGTTCATGGTGTGAGAACAGCAGCACTCCAAACAGTTTGAGGTTTTCTTGAGACACTCAACACCTGGGGAAGAAGAAAATCCCAAACTGCAAACCTAATAAATGTTACCTATTTCTAATGATAATGAGCTTGGTCTATCCTAATATAGGTTTTTTTTTTCACCTGGGAAAAAACACCTGGAAAGCTGCAAATAAATATTATATAAGTAAATAGTTAAATGCTTCTAGTAACTCTTGATTGCAGAGGAAAAATAATAGTAGGGAAAAAATGACAGGGTCATAGATTTCTCTCCTGAGAAAGTAACTGGTCAGAAAATCTGGATCTTGCTGGATCCAAATCAATAAGGTAATTTCGGCTCACTAATGCATCCTATCACCATTTGTTACTCTGTGCTCAGACATCAGTGAAGCCAGCTTTCTGCTTATCTACAGGTAAAATACACAACTACAATAACTGCCATTTTAGAAATATATCATGATGACAACCGAATATGAGCAGGGACAGAACCACACATACAGTCTCATTATCACAGCATAAAATTGACAAATACTGACCAGAAGCCAAAGTTTTCCCCTTCGCTTTTCAACTCATTTAGTTATTTAAGCAATGGAAAAGGAGTAAAAAATATATGATCGCCCAACCAGAGTAACAGTAATTTTATAGTTTGTTAAATACACATAATAGTAGTTACAATCTCCACCGGCCTATGAGGAAAAAAGTCAGGCTCAAAATAGTGAGGGACTAAAGTATTCCTCCATTTCATAACAGCAGTTCAATGTGGAAGGAGAACAAGACAGTCCTTCCTTCAGGATGTTACTAGTATAAGCTTGTTCCAATCTTTTTCCAACCTCTTTTTTCTTTTACTTTAAGCAAGTATGTATTAAATCTCACAGCATGGGTCACACAGAGATTCTATTATAAAAGTCCAGATCCTACATAGAGAATGATCCAAAACTATAACAAGGGATGTGGTAGAAGTCGGGCCCTGTAGGCCCGAAGAAGACAACTCCTGCGAAAGCCACGGTCATGCTGGTGTCAGACAGGGCCCACAGGCTCAGGACGCTGCAAACCAAGAAGGACCTCAACAGCTAGGAAAATTCCAGTAAGAAAACAAAAAAGCTGCTGCTTCTTAACGTTTTCTCACCTGACCTAAGGTTCAGTGTTGTACTTCCACATAGGAAAGGTTCTCTGTCTTCACTGGCACAACCCACACCTCCAAGCCTGCACTCCCACACCACAGGTAAATATTTGGATAACCCACGCTCAAAGATTATTTGGGAGTGAAGGAAGGATTATGCTATAGATCAGCAGAGAGAGCAGGGAGGAGAGTTGTGAACAGAAATTAGCAGACAGCGACAAGGAAGAAAAGTATAGTTATAGACTGCAAACGGAAGTTTGTTCCAAAATTCCTTTTTCTCCTGAAAAGTGGATCTCATAAGGGATCTACTAGACAAATGCCCTTTAACTTTCCTATATATGCCTCAAAAACTTGCACTGTAGCTCAGTAGCAGCACGGTGAACCTAAAACCCACAAGTTACAGAAGGAAAGTACATCACATTGTTGTACTTAACTTCCAAAATGGACAGAAGCTTTTGCCTCTCCTTGGTCAAAGGGAAAAGGAAAGCCCACACTCCAGCTGGTGACCACCGTCACTATTCTATTTTTTCCAGTGCTAACCATAAACCTAAACAACTCAAGAATCCCTCTGAAGTTGACTTGCTCCAGCACATTAGACTTGAAAGTGACATGCTGTTGAGACACTATAAAGGGAAAATTAGGGGCTTCCTCACTTTAGTGCTTCCCAAAACAACATTATTGATTCTAAACAATAACTAAAGTGTAAATTTAAACAATACCTGGGAATGCCTGAGAGAAATTGAAAGCAGCTATAGAATCTCTGCATTGAGCAAAGAAAATAGAAGAAACAGATGTTACAGCAGACAGCATATCCTGGTTTTAGGAAATGAGACACAGCAGGGATCACAACGTTTAAATCAGCCACTACTTCTTTTCTAGTTACTTCCTTTAAATGATGTGTTCTGATATGTGCAATCTCCTTTACCTTGCTATACACACAGTTATGTAATAATTTTCTCTTCTTAATTAGTAGTTTTAAAAGAATTCACAGAGGAAAACTATACTAGCATCCAACAACCCAGTAGCTAATGCCAGAGTCCTCTAGAGTATTCAGAAAGAATACAACCTGTTTATTTTTTTTTCCAGCAGGAGTCTTTCACCAGGAATTTTCCTTAGTCAAGGAGTTTTCCGTTTCTTAGAGGATCAAGTACACGAAAAGCAAGGAGACTGGAAAAAAAAATGTAGTCTGGGTGCACCTTAAAGAAATGACTGAGCAGAAACTAATCAAATGGTGCGACTGCACTTATCTTCATGATCCTTTCTGCACCACCACAGGGTTCTCCTCCCTTTTGCCTCAGCTCTCTGATACAGCATTAAAGCCCTTTCCTCCTATTACTTTCTTTGCATACAGCAATCAGTATAGTAAAATACGACCTGTGAGTTACCATTCCAAGCCATTCTGTTTCTGTTTGTGAGATGTACCATCTTCTGGCAGCAGAAACATTAATGTCTATCACATGAGCACACTGAAGCTGAAAGCACAAAGTCAGCTTTGATGCAAGAGAAAAGAAGATTTGGGGCAAGGGGAACACACCAGCAAAAGAAGAGTTCGATGAGTATTTTTTTTTTCCTCCTTCCAATGAAGCAAAAGAGGACCAATTAAGGACGAAAAGTAATAATAACAACGGAACTTACAGGAATCCCGATGTACTAAAGAAACATTAAATTCTGCCAGCAGAACAATGAGACCAATTACATTTGCGAAGATAAGGCTCAACGTCAAACCTTCTCCTCTTCAAGAGCATACATACACTTCCAGCATACCTGTTGGAAAGTCTTGGGATATATATGTACTTTGCAATGAACTACCTTTCTTGACGTAATTTAATTAACTGAAATAAATTAGAAGTTATAAAAAATAAATCCAGAACTGATTTTTTGGTGTGTGTGTTCTATTCTGCTTTCCAACATCATCTGCGGGGTGTTCTCTCCTGAGCATCTGGGAGCCATCATGTCAAGCTCCGGATATTAAACGTACATGAAGTTCTCTGCAGGCCTAATGAGTTACAACAGAGGTCACATACTCCACTGCCCAAATGTAATTTGAATAGTTCAATGCAACAAGAACTGTGACATATCAATGTATAAGTATTTCTGACAGGAAAAAAAAGAAGTTCTGCACTTTCTTCTCTACAGCAAAACATGCAAATGGTGCTGCACTGAGCTTTCTTTTATCACTGCCAATATCAAGGGCATTTTCATAATTACTGTTCGGATAAGATTTCTTCACCTAGTTTCATACAACTAGTAAAAACATGTAATCTGGTATGTGAAATATGTTCTGAGAGCTTGGAAAAAGATCCAAACTGTTTCTAACTTGCACTTTGAAGGTGTGAGATAACAACAGATTTCATAAAATCAACTACAAACTTTCCATTGCTTCTAAATTAACTTTTCCTTGCTGCAATGGCAAAGTTATGATCATTCTTCACATTTCAGAGAAAAGAAGAAAACATTCAAATATTATTACAGAAAATAAAATATTTCACATATGGATAAAAGCTAGCTTGCTAGGATGGCAGGAAGACAAGCTGAACAGGATCATTTCTGCCAAAACCATTAGCAAATTGCCTTACGGTGATTGGCTTGGCTGCAACTCTCAGATTCTTCGGTTTTATGGTTTGTGATTTTTTTCCTCTTCTGCTTTGTTTTGATTTGAGGTTTTTTTCTTTGAGAGGAGGAGAGAGATTTGAGTAGGGGGATGAACAGGGAATTACATTAATCCACACATAGTTTATATGTTAAGTCATTTCTTCTGAATATTTTGCTACTTAAGCACATCTGGCTTTATTTAATGTCAATACTTTAACTGGATCTTTTGTTGTTGCTGTTGCTGCAACAATCTAATACAAAGTTTGAAGAAATGAGGGACTAGACACGTTTCCATCCATTTTACCAATTCCACAATGTTGCCACAGTCACCAATCACATAAGTACAATTCCGGGCCTTACTGCTTTCCCAGAAAGTTGAAAGCCACAAGTATATGACATCACATACCTATATACGCACACGGAGATATATATATGTATATATATATGTGCATTTGCACAACGCCTACCTCTCTTTTTCAGTAATTCTCTGATTTTTAACACTTAAAGACTTTTTTCTGCACTCTCCATTATACGACCCACAAATGCAGGAAAACAATAAGTCAAAAAAACAAAACAAGGCAAAGTGGAAGAGCCAGGAGCTAGTTAGTGTAGGCTCTAACACAGCAGGTGCTCATTTCAATTGGAATACTTAGTACTAATATAATAATATAGAATATCATATACATGAACAACAGATGATAAGAAATAAATTCTTGGATACAGAATATACAAATTCAGCCTGACAAGTTTACCAGTTTGCAAATTTGTCAAATTATTAGATATTCTAAAAAGAATCACATAAATACAAATCTGAAGCAGTGGCAGAGGGGAAAAAGTTTAACATATGCCAGTGTGTCATATGTCATCACAAAGATCAGCTTTTTTCTTCTAACACCAATCCTTGTCTAGCCCATGGAATATTTAGAATAATGGATGTCTGGCTTCCTTTTTTCCCCACTGGCCAGAATAAAATGCTAAATGGATAATTGGTTGTTTTTGTGAGTAAACTTTCATGATTTCAAGCCAGCTAAACTCAGAACATTGACCTTCATTTAGAAACACGGGGTCAAAAGCATTATGTTAATTTACACAAGCGGAAGCCCTGACCTCGTGATCTACAAGGATGCGGGGGCCGCACGGCATCGGGAGGAGCGAGCCCCTTTCCCTGCAGGATAATGCGCTGCACAGACACAAACACTGTCAACCACGAGGCACAAGGCAAAGGATAGAGGTCTCAAAAGCAGTTTTATAGCTCTGAAAACAAGAGTGCTGATGAAACATCTGTGCATCTTGAACCTAGGTACAATGCGTGAACTACAGAGTTGACGAAACGCTGCAGAGAGCAACATGAACAGCCCTTTGAAGGAGTGTGCAAAACCCCTCCTTTGGCGACAGGAGGACGGTTTGGTAACCCGGGACTAAGGGCTCGCTGTTGAAGAACAAGCAGCTGGGGGAAGGCAGCCCCTTTTCCGGCGGTGCGGGAGCGCGAGGAGCGCGCAGCCCGCCCCGCACACACCGTTCCTTGGCTGGAACCAGCGCACGAGCAGCGCAAGGCAGGGAAAAGAGTTAAAAAAGGGGACGCGCACAAACCAGTGAGATCCATGCAACCCGCGGCCGCACGCTGCGCCGCAAGGAGCTTGCAACCCGCTTTGTATATTCAGGCTGCCCTCGTAGCATCTCCAGCCGCCTCCTCCTCACTGAGGCTTCTGGCTCCTCAGCACAGGAATAGATGAAATGCTTTGGCTACAGAAAATCCCTCTGAAAATTCCACAGCAGGGAAATTAAAGGCTGTTTTATATGACTGTAAGAGCATTCTGCAAATTATTCAATGCTTAGTAAAGAAAAAATATGACATTTTATATTTGTGAATGTGGGAAAGATGCCATTTCAACTAGATATGCAGACGAAGCATGAGAGCAGTAAGAATAAAACCTGTCACAGGGTCCAACTTTCTTGCCCTCAGTGCCACAAAATGCCCGGTTCTCTAACCCTATGCATGGAAATGGGGCAAAGCAGTGCAAAGAAACAGCCAGTATGAAATTCCATTTCTTATGAAATGGAAACCCAGGCAAATGATACTGCACATGGCTTCTCGGACTGATACACTGATTCTTTCCATTATGAAGTTCACATGAAAACTGAGAAATCTGTAGCAAAGCCCCTATCCCAGCAGAAGGTACCTTCTCACCGAGACTATTTGATGAGTTTCAAATTGGTGTGAGCTTTCGTTATCTTGTAAAGCGTTTCCGGCAGCAATTAAGTTGCTGCTCTTGGACATTTTTTTTTTTCACCTGAAATGCATGCAGAATATCAGGGTTTTGCTTGAAATAGTAGATTGCACAGTGAAATTTTAGTTCTTCCAAACTGTCTCTTATGAAAGGGAATTGACTAGCAAGCTACTACTTAGTTATATCCTCTTGCATCCCAGTCACTGAAGTGTCGTAAAATTTCAGGTCCTTGCAGAAATGATATTTACTTATACCTATCCTACATGGATAATTACTGAGAGAAAATTATTTTCAAAACTGAATACGTGCGATACAATCATGTTTGCTCACAGAAAACCAATTCACTTACCATGTTTTCCTAACTTTTAAGTTTAATCTAAACTAAATCCTGCATAGCCACTTTAATGCTTCTTAAAAACAGCCAGCTATTCCATCTAGAGCATTTACCTATCAGAAATTTCCTAGGATTAATTTCTTCTAAAACACAACTGATGATTTAGAGACCACGCTTTCAGTTCTGGATGATGCCAACTTCTTCACAGAAAGACCTGTGCCCACATCTCTTTTTTTAATTCATAAAAATAAATGAGGCAGAGTTGTCAAATTTAAGTGACCTCAACTCATTTATATGTATATACATGAAAGAAGAGGGTGTACATAACAGTTGAATACAGGTGGCCCGTGAAGCAAGCCAAGGCTCCCTGCTGCTCTTACATGTAAGCAATGAGCCTGCAGTGCACTCACTGACGAATTGGACAACGAGATTGAGGGTCTGAGTCATATTCAATCAAATCTATTTCTAGCAGCTTGTCAGGGATGGTGGCAGATCCATTTTGTAGTGCTGTACACACACAGTCTACTGGGGAAAGTCTGTGCATGGAGATATATACACATGTACAAATATACGTATGCATAAAAAAAGGAATAGCTTTTTCCAGGAGTAAATTATAAACGAACTTCCTTTTTGCCTTTTCTTAGCAGTAACTACTACACTGGCCACTCGGAAGCTTTTCTTCATAATAACATGAGAATTAAAGTGCGGAGAGGCAGATTCACAAAGCTGTGGTCAGACTGAAAGGAAAAAAACATTGCAAGAATTTAGTGTGTTCTCAGCCAAACCTACAAAACCCAGTGGGGACAGAGCTGTAAGCTACCTAGTAGATGGAATGAGATAATAAATTTAATAACTTGTCAAAATGCAGGCACACAAACCTCAAGGTTTCATGCTGTCAATATGAGAGGATAGGTTGCAATCCTGAAAGACTTCACACATTAGTGAGCACAAAAACCTGGTAAGGATTGGACTATTCTGTAAATCTTTGCCCCTTGTTTCATTAATGAATATGTGGTCCCAAACATACTAATAAGAACCCAAGTAACTAGTGCTTCTAGGAACAGAACCAGTGAAACTGACTGCAGCCAAGTGCAGCAACTGCTCTGAGAAAGAGATGCCACCCAGATTTGCTGTACTAGAAAGAAAAGGGATAAAAACAAATTTAATCTTTTTTTTTGTTTTTTGAAGATCTAAATAAAGTTTAATTTGCAAAATGTGCTGTGGTTGAGCAAAGGCTGCATTATGAGAAATAAGCATTCAAGAGAAGTAGTGGTGGAGGTTTCATTCCTTAAGCTTGGGACCTTCACCAAAATCCACATCCCCCTCTCAACCTGATATTTCTTCGGTTCTGATTTTCAGACTTGAAGATTCTGATTTTACAGATTTTTTGCATTTTTTTAAGGCAGCACCTGATTTGGGGACCTCGGCTACTATAATATGATATGCCAATTAAACCAAAAGATTATCTTTTCTTTTTTTTTGTTGTTGTTGTTGTTGTTGTTGCAAAGCTGTAATATACTTTAAAAATACAATGTTCCACCACAGAAGTAAATGAAACAGGTAAAGGGGTCATTAGGGGTCTGTTGGGATCCTCTTGAAGGACTACATGAGCACAAGGAGGAGAATGATGCTCAGCAAAAAAAAAACAAAAAAAAGGCTAATTCTCATTTGAAGATCTATTCCTTGGAGAAATATTTAAAATGAACAATCTCTCCTAGTAGGACAAAAACACAAACAAAACAACAGAACACGAGACACCTCTGTGAACTCATATAACTCACTAACGCAGAAACAGAGTGGGCACCAAGGCCCGTGGAAGCAGGGGAGGGCACAGGCAGCGCCTCAAACTCTCCCAGTGGCTGCTGCAGCCTCCACATGCCGCTGTCTAGACACCTGCTGCATCCAGTTTCCAGAGGCAACTCTGGAGACAGAGAATCCAGATTATACAAACGTAACCTGCTAGCTGTTAGAAGAGGATTTATTATTATTCCTTGTTCCAGACTCAAATGATGGAGGCTGTCCTAAGGGAGTTTATCTTTTCCTTTCTATCACACATGAAAACCTGCCGGGTAACATCTGTCAGCCCAGGTTCATCCAAAGGCTGGACGTTTGGATATCAATGCAACATGAACTGGGTCCACGTTCACCCACATGCATTCAGCAAGAATGAGTTAATGCTATGGCTGATATCCAGTCTACACTTGTATCTTGTACCACAAGAGCCCTAGGGGAGCAAAGTCCAGCCCTTCCAAAGATATGGAAGCTGGGTATAGGGCCCTAAGGCAAAACTGAGGGTTGAAATACTGTAACACTGCATATTAACTGTCCAAAGTGCTTCCAATAGCTACCACTAGTGGCTGGTTTTGAACTACTGTAAAGAACTGTATCATTAAAAATGTGTAGCCTGGGGCACACCTCTATGAAACGTCATACTAGCTTTTATGAACATGTTGAGTACCTACCAATAATTGGCAATTAACTTGAGATAAAAAAAAAAGTCTGCTGTAGACACACTCCTCAAGGCTTTATACTTTTTACATCAAGGCATAACTTTTTTCCAGTAAAGATAACATTCAGCTTGATATAAAACAGAGACAGGGAAAGAAAAGACAATGTAACCATACTGAGACAGCTATCATGTGAAATAAAAATTGTGTTTTGCACTTATAGAATGGAAAACAAAACAAACATCCCACCTTTTTCTCTAACATATCTGTTGGATTGAGTCTGCAGAGAACCTGCACTAACCACAGTTAAGGCCAGGAACTGCCTCCTGTTGCTTCGTGGTGTCCTGTGCTACAAACCAGACAGACGACAATTTCTGATTAATTCACTTTGAAACAAGCAACTCATTTAAAAATTATTAGAACACAGATATTTGACTCATTGAAACCTTTGTGTGTTAAGTGTTTTGAAGTCAACACAGGTCTTACAGGTTTAATTGAAGCGGATGTACATCTAGAGCTCATCACTGCATCACAAAACCCAGGTACTACATCTAGAGCATATGAAAAAACAAGGTAGTAGATCACCAACAGCATTTTTTTAAGCACTAAATCGTAAGCTTAAAAAGAAGTAAGCTTTTACTCACTTCTGTCTTACACTGAAATTGGTGGGGATTTTAATGATTTTGAATTACACTGGTATCACCAAAGCCAAGAGTATTTTAATGCCCTGTTATATCCAAATATAGTTGCAGCATATAGAGCATATCTTCTTTCTGGGAAGCCTAACAAGGAAGCTCTTGAACGCAAAAACCACTACTGCTCTTGCAGTTAGGGACAGCTCAGCAACACAGTGGATACAGACTTTCCAGAGATAGGAGAATGGTGGGGAGAGAACGGATCCTACTTGTGATACATCAAAGCTACCAAGTGAGAAGCACGAGCCACAGAAGGACAATTAAATAATTCAGTAACACACATTTCTGATTGAGTCACAAAAAGAAGAGAGCCAGGTCAGACAAACTGTACAAAGGTGCCACAAGGAACTGTTTAGAAGTTCCTTGATGCAGTGAAGAGGGTATGGTTTGAGCTTAAAAGGTTTATCTTCAGACAAACCTTAGGATACGAGCAATAAGCATGAGGTTCTGATGTTGAAAACTAGTTGAAGGGTGCTGGAAAACATCTGATGTTCATATTTCAGTTGTCAGCAAGGCTTTAAAGCTTTGATCCTGCACTTTTATCTTTACCTGCTCTTCATGGAGTTTGTAAGACCGCTCATTCTGCTCGTATGCAATCTTTCACCGGGCAGCTGACACAAGCCCTTAGACTGAACAACTTTCCATTACTGGCTGAAAAGGGGGTTTAGGACTTTTTAGCACAAAGCATGGGATCCTTCCAAACATAAATCTTCCCTTTTTTTTTTTTTTT
>NW_010583084.1:346093-369371 GCF_000705375.1 Tinamus guttatus | reverse complement strand
GTTGCTGCACCGTTTGAACTGCAACAGATGATTGTACAACTGCAGCTTGACGAATGAGTATTTTGAGCAAGGAAAAAAAGTGGAAAAACTGTAAGAGCTGTTGAACAATTCTAATGCTGTTTTATTTGTTTGTTCTTTAATGTGTTATGAAACTTCTCAAGAACATCTTTTGAACAAGATGTTCTCAAGAACATCTTTGGTTATTTAATAGGAGAAGGAAAGACTCTTCTAATGATGCCATCACAAATGACTTAAAAGAAATGCATCAAGAGCAAACACCTAGCTCTGTTAGAGAAAATGTAACTTGCAAGTCCCTTAGCTGAAATAGGTGTGGTATGTATGCATCTTTGTGGATATGTCCCTGGAGGCATGGGAAAGAGACACTCATGAAGAGAAGCACCCTGATGTATTTCTAGGTTTAGAAAAAGTTCCTTAACAGTAACACTATTTTCCATAGAAATATTTTGTTTATTCTTCATATTACTTCTGCAATAAGATGAGGTTGATGAGGCTTGTGTTACTATCACACTTTGATGTTGGTGTAAATAACTCTCCTCAGATGAAAGCACTATCGTCTACAAATATAAACCCTGTCATTACTAAAAATAAGCTTTGAAAAGTAAGCTGATCTCCTTAGATCCTAGGTCTGAATTGTACACCCAATATTACAGACAAATTCTGTCCCTATATTTTATGGTTTACAATGTTGTTGTCTATTACTTCTCTTTGATTATTTAGTTTGCTGAGTGTGTTATGGCAGCTATAAAACCTAGGATTTTCACTGTAATTCTCCATCATTTTATTCACATAAAAACATATCTAGTAATTTGTTTTGAAGAGACTTGTGGGAAGTACATTCTGAAAATGAGGAATATCTAAATTTCTCCCTCTTGATTTAGTACAGATGATGAATCTGAGTTAAAAGACAACTTCTAGAGTACACCAATTTCTGTCTGGATTTTTGTAGTCTTCTTTTCCCTACTTCTATCAGCTAGCAAAATAAAGAATAAACACTTTTCTGGAGGGATAGAATAACACAATAGGGAAAACAAGGTTCCATTGCTTTGTTGTCTGTCCTACCAAGTGCCTTGTGCTAACTTGTCAGATCAAATCAAAACTCCTTGATGCTGTGCCTTCTGGATGAGTGATTTGATTTTAGGTAAATTGGGCATTCATATTTATACTTTAAGCTAGATGTGGCATATATTGTTCATGATTTCGATCACTGCTACAGTAAGCTCAAAGTTTTTTATTAATTTAAAAGCAAGACAAAGAACTGCAAAATACTACTTGACTTGCAAAACAACAAAATAAATCTTACAAAAATGTCAGTATTCAATAAATTATACACTTCATATCAAGCCATGGCAACATTTTAAATTAAGTATGGCTTAAAGACAAAGTGCTAAAAGGAAAAATTATAGATGTCCAGCAAGTTTCTTTAAATCTATCACTTACCATCATTCCATCACTGTAACTGTCATTTTCTTTTGAATTTTCTTTCATTATTTTTCTACATTTTTTTCACTGATATTTCTGAATTATGACAGAAATTTCCATACTATGAGTAATTTTTAATAAATGTTAAAATACATGAACAATCTCTACAAACGCAATGTATTCATGTGTCATATTTAAGCTCACATATATAAAATCAGTTCTGACAGATTTTGAAAAGTGAAGGCTCCTCTTCATACAGCTAAATTCTTGCTTCTGATAAGCACACGCTCCAAAGTTGACTTTGTTTTTTCTTCCTGTGGCTCTAGTTCAGCCTTTCTATTCCTTTCACCCTTCTCACTCTAGCATGCTGGTATGCTAGACATTCCTAAGAATGTGATCACCAGGCAATCACTTTGACAGGTTTCCTTGACTTTGTAAGCAAAAAGTTCAAAGCTGAAATATATGAGAGAAAATTTCAATAGAGGGAATCTCATAGAATCATAGAATCACAAAGGTTGGAAGGGACCTCTAGAGGTCATCTAGTCCAACCCCACCGCACACGCAGGGTCACCTAGAGCACGTGGCACAGGACTGCGTCCAAGCGGATTTTGAAGATCTCCAGAGAAGGAGACTCCACAACCTCTCTTGGCAGCCCGTTCCAGTGCTCTGTCACCCGCACTGTTAAGAAACTTTTCCTTAAGTTCCTCCATCTCAGGAATCTCATAAAATGCAGAGTTTACATTTCATGAAAAAATTTGCTTACAGTCTGCACCATGTACAATGGTAAGCCATTTATTCCATTAGTGGTATTAGTAAATGTCTTAACTGTTGGCATTTTCTGATTTCATTCAGGGTAGAATCAAGAAATGTAGGTTTAGTTGAAAATATTTAAAATAACTACAACAAACTAATGAGTATCTCCCTAGCAGACTTAAGCTTCCAAAGCCAATGTGATGAGGCAGATTGAGTGGTCTAAGTTCTGCATTTGGTCCAGTAACTTATTCCATAGCTCCGACTGAGAGAGAAGTATATCATGCTTATCAGCAGCAAATAGCATTTCTAGACTGAGCCACAATCAAAGCCATACAGTGGTGTAGATGGTCTTAATAGCTCATGTGCTTTTTAATTTTGGTCTCCTGATAGCAGAGAAAACTGTAGAATTCAGGACTATATAGAAGACAACCTACAGTGGTAGATATGTGGGAAAACTGGAGAGTATCTGACAGTTGAATATTGATAAAAAAAAATAAGTTCTTGAGAAACATGGTTATAACTATCTTGGAATTCAAAATCCTTTGGGTTGTTAAAAATCTCAAGAGCCTATAGAATGGGCTATTTCTTTGGTGAATATGTATTTACAACATTATCTGCACCATAATTTTAATACTTTCATATGTGAAAACATGTGAATGATGCATTTTTACCTGACAGTTCTCTTTAAAGTTATAGATGTCATAAAGTACAAGACGACCAATTTAAATCATATTTTTTACCAGTTGATTTTGAATTGTGTTCATTTGACAAACTGTGCTTGCTTTACTGGCCTTCATTTTATTCTGTATTGTCTTAAGGACATCCTGAAGTTATACAAACCATAAATCACTATCCCCTGAGTAATCTAAGAAATTTTGTATTGATTTAAACAGTCACTGTGTCAGATCAAAGAAGTCTATCAGGTTTTTGACTGAACTTTGCAGTTACCTGATTCAATTCTCAAAAGATGCAGAAAATTTTTGGCAAAGTGCCTCAAAATTAACCATCTAATCTTTGTGATATTATGCTCAGAGATAACTAATCAATGTGACAACAAGGGTAAAGATCCTTAAAAAAATACTTTAAATGACTTAAGTAATCGTTACTTAATAGTTCCTGCATGCATTTCTCAAACTCCAAACCTTATCCTCAAAATTTTCCTGCAAGAGAAGTCTACATTTATGTTTATGACTGACTGAGATGTACATGACAATGATCCAGTTATAAGTAAATTTCAGTGGCAACGCTTCTTTTGAAACTGTAATTATTACTCGTACAGTATCCTCCCATCTAAGGAGGGTTTACTAAAAAAGAACTCTTGCTTTAGAGTTATTTGGGGAATATAGAAGTATGGAACTTATCGTTCTATAAAACATATCTTTATTCCATGCCTGAGGAGTATTTAAAAAATCCTTTATTTTTAGGAATACAAAAAACTCTAATGTTATATGGAAGCCAAGTTTTGCTGCATATCCACTGAAAGTTAATTTATAGTTATGAAAGTAGTTTTTAAGGAACTAGAAAATATCCATGAAAAAAATGGCAGTCCAGCTGATTGATAGACAAATGGAGGAAACTGGTAAGTTCAAAAAGTGGTTTACTGCATTTGTTATGACTGTAAATGTTTCTGGCATTTTCCTTTGTCATATCCTGGCCATATCCTTTTGCGGTCCCAGTTAACCTCAAAATTGAGTGAATTCTAGCCTGAATGTCAAAGATGCTTCTCATCTCCCACCCAAAAGCAATCAGGAATCATAGCTTTAAAGAACCAGCACAATCTTTTTTGTTTCTTAGTAGGTTCCTGATGCCAGTCTCCAAAATTTACCAACCTGTAACCAGCAGTACTTTTAGTAGTAAAATACAGACAATAGAAATAAGGCACAGTGGGAAAAATACCTTCAGCAGCGGCAGATTTGAAGATGGGAATATTAGAAAGATATACCACAACCAAAACTAGCACTCTGAACTTTTGCTTTGCAACTACATAACACAAATTATTATCAAAATTAAAATGGGGGAGGAAGAAATACAAAACCCTTTTATTCTTATTGTCAAAACAATGTTATCTGCAGGTAGCATTTGTCCTAAGCAGCACCATAAGCTTGAGTTAGCTTACTAGCCATCCCATTATCATACTAATATATGATGGTCTTCATAATAACTGTAACGAAGAATATAAGTATTTCTGCACACCTATTTAGTGAAAAAACAGGATGGGGGAGGGAATCTTGTCAACTATCCCAGCGATTCTTTGGTGTGAGGAGTAACTGGGCAGGACTGGAACCAGAAGAGATCTTATTTGGGAAGGGGAGGAAAACTAAATGTGGGATTACTTGGTTATTGAGCCCAAACTAGAAGAAAAATAAATAGGTTTGGCAGCCCCATGGGGCTTGGCCAAGCACCCTTTTCAAGACAAGACACTTTCAGTTGCCTATAATGTATGTTAGCTTTCATATCACATCTAATTCAATGGCATGAAGTGGACAGAGAACCACTCTGAAGTTTGCACAGCGAACATTATTGTACCACTTGTTACTAGATCAGCATTTCAGGTCCATTCATGAGGGTTATGATATGTGTGGGAGACACTGAAGATAATACTTTAGGTTTCCTAATGACGTTGGCAGCAAGAGGAGGTAATCTTCTCCTCACTCCTTTCCATTGGCTTGCATTCTCGCACCCTTTCTGGGGCAGTGCTGTGTCCCAGACTATGAGCTTTGGAGTAAAAAGCATAGTTTTTCTTACGTTGTTAAGATGTGCTGAATAAGGAACTGCTCGCATGACTGATGAAGAACAAAATAAGAGTGCTTCTTATAAGGACATTGTTCAACCAATGAAGAATTTTAAAAATAAAAACATTATGTAATTTTACAATCAGTTGTTCAAATAGAAGAGGGATCACCTGAGAATTCATTGTTTGACATAGTGCTTTGGAAGTGTTGTTAGGATATGTTAAACAAACTCTAGTTCCATTCTTTCCATTCTGTGAACATTCTGGTTTAGTAAAAATAATAATAATAAAAAAATTGTTACAAGTAGCGTAGATCCAAAGTGAAATGTGTAGCTTTCTCTAAGTAATGGTACTGAAATTTGGAAGTTTTCTTGTATTTACATTCTGCCTTTTGCTTCCTCTCCATCCCCCTTCACTCTCAAAAACTATACATTTTTTAGAGCTGTATGGGAATTACTTACAATACACAACTAGAAGATGACAGTCCATAGAGGCGCCAGTTGCAACAGAAAGAGATATTTGGCACTGTACTTACCATGCAATAGTTGGACCAGCTGTTTTCAAGCCATTCACATACTGGAAACCATCTTACTGTTGCTCTGCTTCAACCGAGCTCAAGGCACTTCAGACACGGCTGTGATGTCACACTGCTCAGATGAAATAGAGTATGTGATCATGTGAGGGCTTCCAGTCCATCTCAGTGGAAAGTAAAAACATGATCACTAACAGTTGTCAAAGGTGTCATACAGAGCTGTTTCAGAAGTGAATCCATGATTATGTCTGTATATAAAATGCATTTTGTCTGAGTTATCCTGACTTGAGAACTGAATTAATGCATCTACTTTTGTTTACTAATTTGTACTAATGTGTACTAATTTGGAGAGACTTGCCAAGGTTTTTCCATATGGCATTATGCAAGCACACATCCATGGATTTGCTCACGCGTGCTTCAACATACAATAAAACTATCAACATGATGCTCATATCAACCCTATTTAGTAACTAGTAATCTTTCTTGTTCATTTTGATGGGCTCCAAAATGGGACCTAAAGGAGTATTTCCAGTAGAGCTATAGTTTTCAAAGAGTAAAATAGCAAATAGCAAAAATGTGCATTTATTACATGACAAATCAATGTAACAATCTACTTTGATAAATTTAGTGAATAAAAGGAATGTTTCCATACTTAGGAAGTTCAATAATGCATGTGCAATAATACCATGTTATTTATTTATAATGAAAGTTTAACATCTGTAGAGAGGGATTTGGGAGTACTGGTTGACAACAAGTTAACCATGAGGCAGCAATGTGCCCTCATGGCCAAGAAGACCAATGGGATCCTGGCCTGCCTCAGGAGGAGCGTTGCCAACAAGCGGAGGGAGGGGATCCTGCCCCTCGCCTCAGCTCTGGTGAGGCCACACCTGGAGTACTGGGTGCAGTTCTGGGCTCACCAGTCCAAGAGGAATGTAGAGCTTCTAGAGAGGGTCCAATGTAGGGCAATGAAGATGATTAAGGACCTGGAGCATCTATCGTATGAGGAAAGATTAAATGAACTGGGCCTGTTTAGCCTGGGGAAGAGAAGGCTGAGAGGAGATCTGATCAACATGTACAAATACCTGAGGGGAGAATGTAGGGAGGATGGGGCCAAACTATTCTTGGTGGTGGCCAGTGACAGGACGGGGGTAATGGGTACAAATTGAAGTGCGGGAAGTTCCACCTCCATGTGAGGAAGAACATCTTTCCTGTAAGGGTGACAGAGCCCTGGAACAGGCTGCCCAAAGAGGTTGTGGAGTCTCCTCCTCTGGAGATCTTCAGAATCCACCTGGATGCCACCCTGTGCCATGTGCTCTAGGTGTTCCTGCTTGAGCAGGGCGGGGTTGGACTAGATGATCTCTAGAGGTCTCTTCCAACCTTAACCATTCTGCAATTGTGTGATCTAGTATCACATAAAAGATTATAAATTGTTTGAAAGACACAGGGCTGAGGTTAATGTAGGAAGCAGTGTTGTGACATATAGCAGTATTAAATGCTAATGATTATTTTAAGAGAATAACTACATTTGTCACAAATCAAATTTGTCAGTTACATGAAAATAAGTCTATCAGTAAATATGCAGAAGAAAGTTAAATGGCGAGGAGACTTAAAGAGGTCAAAATTGTAGAATGCAAGAACATGAACATGCAAAAAGTACTGAGGAGGAAACAAATACCATCCAAAACTATAAGATGGTTATCTTGAAAGCAACAGGGCCAGAAACACCTGAAAATTATAGCAAAAAACAAACAGAAAAGTGTTGGATCATGTAAGTATCCATCCAATGGAGATAGTGCAGCTTTCATAGCACTGGTGAGACTGTACACAGAAAAAATCACTAGCTGTTGGTCCCATTACATAAGACTGTAGAAACTATTTTTTTTTTCCAGTGGATATATCCAGAATGACTGGAGTCAGGAAACTCTGTCTTTTGCAGTAGGGTTATGAGAGTTACTAACAAGTAACCTGCCAGTCTCATGCAGGGAACAAAACATTCTTCAATTTCTACTACTGTGTTTGCACTGGATAACTAACAGAAAGGGAAATGCAGCTTGTACAAAGAAAATAATGTAATATTTTCTACATGTACATAGAATTAACAGCAATAAAATATGTGCTACAGGGAGAAATATGAACATCTTTTCTCAGTATTGGAGCTTATGAAAACATCCACGTGTGGAGGTGAAACTAAAAACAAATAAATAACGACCTCAGCTAAACACTGTGGCTGAGATTGGCAGCTCATCTCTGCACAGCACAGCTCAAAGGGACCAGCTTTAAATCACTTGCTATACCTTGCTTTTCCTCTGGCTCTGGGAATGCTGTTTGATAAGTTTCTGATGGTTCCTGTAACTTGTGCTGACCGGGAGCTTCCCAAACGGGTCTTCCGACAAGGCCCATTATTCCAGGCTATATCCCTTATTTGTTACCTCAACACTCTCAGCCTGGCTATATATATTTGTACAGATTGCTGCCGTCCTTTCTTTCTGGTGATTTGCATCTGATGATAGCTACTTTATCACTGAGGAAAATCTGACACTGGCTTCCTGCAAATACTCAGGATTAAAAACCAAAGCCATTGGACAGGTTGACTAGAGCACAGACTGCTAGAGAGATATACCTGGGCCAGTTACAAAACCAGCTTTTCCAACTCAGTCAGGAAAGTGAGGTCAATGATTTGGTCCTCAAGAGACCTACCATTTACTAAGTTCCTGGAAGTCTAATGGGAAAAGCTGGCAAATGTTGGCTTCGTGAATAACCCTTTTTGCTTTTATAGATGAAAAAGGGAAAATCTCTGCAAACATAAAGTATAGTTTTGAAGGCACAAAAGAATTAGATCTTTCTGATTCTGAGAATAATGTTTTGGTGAGCCTGAGACAAGCTGAATGTTACCTTTCCCGGGAAATAGTTTTCTCATCTTTGTTTTTTTTCTTTTCTTTTTTTTTTTTCCCCATATACTTTTAGTAGTTTCATAGGCTATCATAATATTTGGAGATCATGAATAAGTATACTGAAGGTCTGAAAACCCTAAATATAGCTTGTTCTTAGGTGACATAGTTACTTAAACCCAGGTTTTAAAACATTGTGAGGCTTCAGAATCAGATCCTCAAAAAAATTTCTGTCTGCCTTTTACTGAAGTTCTCAGGAGTTAGACAAACGCCCAACTAAGTAGATGAGAGGCACTGAGGTAGTTAATGCTATATTCAAACCATCTCCTACACATTTAACTTCAGTGTGTCAACTGCTACATAGACCAGTAGGATAATATGCAGGAATGATAAAGAACCAAGACCTTCTGACACTCAGCGCTGTTGGCTGTTTTTTTCTCTACGAGGTCAACAAGATACTACATTAGCTAGACATGGACAGGAAATGTTTCAAATAGAGCACTTTGGTGTCTTGAAAATGTTTTACCAAATATCAACAGGTAGATCTCAAACATAAACACATTTTCACTGAGAGAAGAACACCTTTAGCAAAACAGTTTGAGCATGGGTATTCTGGAAGGCTGCTGAACATTGTTTGAAAAGACTTTCTCCTGTCTATTGTCTTTCTGATAAGAATTCAAATACTGAGTAGGAACATGTTGTTCTGAGTGCTGCTTTGCAAAATACTTGTTGGAAACCACACAATACAAAACATTTTACCAGAGCTGAAAATAAATATCCCCAAATAGTAATTAGAAACAATTAGTTAGATTTTTGAAACATTTTGGTTGTATGTTTGCTTCCTCTCTCTTTTTAGATACTCAGTAATAATTTGTTAAACTCAATTGATTTATTTTAGCAAATAAAATAAACACTGAGTATGCATGAAAACCATCTGGGAAGTGCTATCACACATGAACAGTGGGATTGATCTACATTTAGCACCAGAGTTTGTTCTCTTAATAGGATTTACATATAGGAAATATCCCTAACAGAGATGCAGAGCCTAGTTAATCATATATAGCCCAGGTCAAAAGTGTGCTTAAAGAACAAAGAGAGTATTTAAGTACTTGTTTTTACATATTTTGTGGCAGGTGGGTTTCCATGCTTGAAAATGGTCATATATATGAGGCAATATCCCTTCCTCAAAATTCTGGGGCTCAGGGCCTGGAGTATTTTACCTTCGCATGTGAAGAACCATTTCCTGCTTCAAAGAACTTGTAGATGAAGAAAAAATAACTTTCAAAGACCAAATATGAATAAAATAAGTACTGTACTTAGGCCTGTAAGAGAAAAGAGAAGAAAAAAAATCCTATCTAATACCACATGCAGATTATTAAAATGAAAGCTGTCATGCTTAGGAAGATTCAACTTAACTTTTCTGTGTTATAGCTGTGCCATTGAATGCCCTTCTTATGAAGGTGTCATGAGATGCTTCTGCCACTGTCCCTCTGTCTGTCTACTATGTAGAGAACCTTTGGTTTAGACATATTGTCAGCTTATCTTCTTTCATTGTTACTGTGATTGGTTACAGTAAAGTAGATTTCCAGACTTCTGTTGACACAACCTGAGAGCTGGGAAGACCTGTGCCACTCCTCTGAGAGCACAACTTCAGTGCTGCTAAATACATTCTCCATTTTTTTTTCATATTTTAGACTTTCTACAAAATAAAATAAATCTAACCATTCTTTCTAGCTATAGGCTAATCACCGATTTTTTTGGGTTTACCTGTTTATTTTCCCCTGGAGAAATTGAGTGCTGCCTCCAAAACCTTCTCTCTAATGATCCAAACTCTGTGGTGTATTTTGTGTTATGGAAGTATGTTGCAGCAAAGGAAAAATTGACTGGAGTCAACTACAGTTCAATCCATTGACCCTTACTGGTACTAATATTTTGTTGATAGATGAAAACATTACAATATAAGAAAAAACCTTTTAACTTCTTAAGTGGTAAAAATTACAACAGCTTGAGCATGAAGAGCACTGCTTGCAAAATACCGTAACAAATATTCATGAGTGTAACTCTTTTAGGCTTAACTGTATTTTACTGTCATCAAAAGCTGGAATGCAGGAAGAAAGTATTGGCAGTCACAGTTTTTTCTGCAATTTGTCATGCGTGTCTACATAGTGAAAGGCATGCTTGAGCTGTCAGTGACAGCAGAGCTGAATAGATAGCACAAGAAATGCCCTTCACTTTGCTGACATGGGCTTGGGAGGTGTCAAAGTGCTCCTCAAGAGTAGTGATTTCCTGGAGCACTTCGATGAGCAGAGGGAATTCTTGCCATCATGCCCTGATGCTGCTCACCACGCTGCATCTCTGGATTAACACATACTGAGCAGCAGGAGCACCGCCAGGCTTTGCTTGTGCCGGAACTGTAGTGTGAGATGCAAAATATTTTCAATGCATATAAGTAATGAACATTAAAAATTAGACTCGGATGAATTATTAAGTAGAGTTATGAAATGTTAAAAAGAAGGAATTATATGTAAACCATTAGTCACAGATTTAAAAAATCTGCATTCATAAAATATAATTAATTGCCTGATAATGTGTTTGGATATCCAACACATTTAAAAGGAGTACAAAAAATAAAAATAAGGGAGAGGCCAATTCATATATTAAAACTAGAACTGGACTTGCTAATGTCTTCAGCAAGTGGGAATTTTCTTCTGTCTTGGACGTAGCTTCTCTGTGGTATGTGGTAAGGACATGCAGGACATGTTGTTCCAGGTCTGGGTACAGCTGTTTTGTTACTGTCTCTGAGAGACCTTAGTTTATTGTACACAGTTAGGGAGGAGCAGGTTTTCCATCTAAGTTCTAGTCCTGTCATTTGTGTGGAATTTCTGGTGACTGCAGTGTTTCTGTATTAACAAAATGAAGTTATTTGATGCTTGGGGATTTGTAACGATAGAAAGTACAAGCACTAGAGTACAAGAATAGATCAGTATTATGTCTCCTTGTTCCCTAGGCTGCTTATGTAAGCCCCCTGTGCTGAGACATTCTGCACTGCATTTGATGAGTAAGTAAGTGGTACACGTTCTTCTATGAGCTTGATGTGCTGAGGATGTGACTGTGGAAAAAAAAAAACATTAAATTCACCTCAGAGTTAAAGATTTTTTAAAAAAACAGTACATCAACAGAGCAGTTGTTATATTAGAAAATACTGGTTCAACAGCAAAGAGGCATTCTTGGGAGACTTGTCAGTCTTCCTGAAATTTAGAGAAATCCAGCATCCTGTCCTTCAGGAAGATTTCCAAAGTAAAATATATTGCCAGTCAGTATATTTCTAGGTTTTGATTTTTTGTCCATATTCAGGAGGGAAACTTACAAAATCACACATCATCATTATTTATTATTATTATTATTATTATTATTATTATTATTATTATTATTATTATTATTATTATTTTCCCTTTCTCATTCTCTAGGATGGACTTTTCTTTCACATTTGTCCCTGGAAGCAGCTTGCGTTTGTTTCTGCTTTTATGCTGGCAGTCCCTAGTCCAATAACCTTTGCTGGCCAGGAAGCTGTCATACCTGTTCATGTAATGTGTATACTTTGATGCTTCAGGAGGTCAGCCTGTATTCTGCTAAATGCCTGGTTAGAGAGGAAACTCTTGAGGCACTTGAGCTTATTTCTGCGATTTTATTTTTATTTGTTGTAGAAGGAGTGTCATTCTTAACCTTGAATTCTAAGATTGCATTAATTGAAGGATTTGAAGTACTTTTAAAATATATAAACTCTAAAGTTATAGTTTGAGGTAATAGTAAATGATTAAGCATTTTTTTTTTTTGAAGAGGAGAAAAAAACCTCTTTCCTGGAGGTTGGAAAATCTCCTTTGAAGCCTTTTTCTATCTCTTGAGTAAATATGTGCAGTTATAATTAGACAGTTTTGTTAAACATGTATTATGTAACCAAAATCCTGGAATTGCTCCAATGCCATTTCTCTCTATTGTGTAAATATGTAATTAGGCAAGATTTTTCCAGTGTTGCTGCTGTTGATTACATTATCCTCAGTCATACAAGAATGGGATTCTTCTACTCTTAGATGTACCACAACCAGAGTTCAACAACAAGCTCTAATGTTCCATATTGCTCTTCCACTCCCAACTGTTCGTTCTTCCCCCCATTAATTTCCTTGTGTTTCTCCCCTTCTTTTAAATAGGACAAAAGCCATATAAAGTCTGATGAAATAGCAGTCTCAGAGAAATCTGGGAAATGATAATGGTACCAAGCATAGTGAAACAACAATTAACTCTTTTTTTCCAGAATGGGCAGGATAGTCAGAGGACAATAGCTCAGAAAACCAATTCTTCAGATTCTGAGCATGGTCACTGGAGGACAGTAGTACAGTGTAACATGTAAACTACTCGTATCCCTGCAAGTCGAAGGATTTGGCGTGCAATAGATACTGCAGCTGTATTTTAAGTGTACGTGAGGAAACCAATGCAGGGATTATAGCTCCTATGTCTTGCAGCCCTTGTTTGCACAATGAAAAGCCCATCCCTGACTTCAGAGAAGGGGGCTAGTCATGAAGGATGAGCTGCAAAGGGGATTTAAGAGGAAAATTCACCCTAATGGCCTACTTCTGGCCCACTTGGCTGGAGATTACTTTCGACCTTCTAAATGTTGTATGCTTCCAGGGGAATATGTATATATATATATATATATGTATATAAAATTATATATATATACACACACACATATATATATTTCCTATGGCACAGACAAATATAATATTTTGTGAGCGCACATGTGTGTAAGCATTGTAACCCTGCTAAAAGCATGTCCTAGAATGGGAAGAATTTTCAAAGAGGACTGATGACCAATCTGAGGTCAGATTGCAGTTTAGTTTAGCTCTGTCATAAAATTATCATGATTTTACCAAGAACTTTCCAGTAGTTTTTTTTCATCTTTAAAAATATTTTTGAAGAGAAATGAGTAATTCAGAGCATTCACAGGGATGTTATTTCCTCAGGAAGATGTGGCTTTTAACTATGCCTTTGAAAGACCTTTAAAATTCAAGAAGGAGCTACAGCTTTTAAAAATATAATTAACATCCTTGTTAACTTTTGAAATAATTCAGGAATATATGAGAGAGTAAAATCTCAGTGGTATGGGCTCTATTATGATTCATTAGTGAAATAGGCCAGTGTCATGCTCTAGCATTACCTTATAGCTGCCCTTCTGAGATTGGTTTTCATTCCCATTTCTGTTGTCCTATAAATGCCTGAACTACAACACTTTTTTTTTATAGTTAAAACTTCTGTGTAGTATTAAAATCAGTACACACCCCGAAGAACAGTATGTTAGAAGCTATATATCTGTGTTTTGAAAAAATATAAGTGTTGCTTTTGACAACTGCAGAGCAATAAGGCTTGTAGCAGCAATGAAAGTCATTGATCATTACAAACAGAATGATTAAGCTTTTAGAGATTTATGATACTTTGGAAATGGTTGGTTTTAGTTTAATGAAATAGTGTTGTTTTGTCTCTGGTCTACTGTAATTCAGCATATAGTGACAATGGAGGTTAGTGGTAAAGATGCTTATGTAAATTATGATGACTTGAAGTTTGTCAAAAGACTCTATCAAGTCACTCCAAGGTGACTTGATGTATCTTCAGGGCTTTGGAAATGTCTCGGCTATGAAAAGACAAGTACACAGAGCTCTTTCTAAACTGTGGAAAGTTTAATATTAATGTTGCAAAGTGTTCTGTAGGATCAGTTATTTAATATACTAATGGGAAAACAATAAAAATATGTCAGTGCAGTAGGGAAGCTGAGAAGGAAGTACTGAGGTTTCTTGAGGCAAAAACCAATTTCAAATATTCAATGCAAGAGAAGACTACAGGTTCATCATGGCTTAACAAAGAAAAGAACAGGATAATAGGCATACAACTATAGTACTGTTCACTGTACAATAGAGACAATAATCTGAGTTACTCATGCATTTCATTGCCTTTCAATTTGACTGTATATATTGTGGATAGCTTGATGCTATCCTTGCTTACTATACAGAGATAATTCAACAAAAAAGTTAAGTATGATGCAGAAAATGCAAAGGAGCTATACCATTGTATGTCTGCATGTCTTTAAACCAGTGTCATTTCTTTTTTTCTCTCCTTAGCATGTGTTAAACTAATAAACTGTCCAAGACGAGCTTTTATTAATCCACAATTTTCAAGCACAATTTTTTTGTTGTTTATTTGGAGAGATAAGTTTTCAGAAAGCTCTAGATAGATGAAGGTGTTTTTGTTCTCCAACACCATATTCTGCTTTCTAGCTTAGCTCTTTGGGTGAGCACAGGAGCAGTTATACATAAAGGGCAGGAAGATGAAGCAAGGCCTGGACAAAAATGTAATGAACTTTGAAAATGGTGTTAATTTTTTTTATTACTATTATTATATTTGAAAGAGAGGGAGAAAGGCAAGGTAGTTTGCTTTTCTTTCAAACAGAAGTGTTCATGCAGCCCAGTGAAGCTGGCAAAGCTCACACTTCCATCTCAGGTCCTTTGGACTGCAACCCCAGAAGAATTGTTGTCCATTTCTGCTTCCTCCATAATCAATATGTTCTTAGTGTGAGAGAAGGTGCAAAAATGTTTGACTAAGAAAGCTGCCCTGTGTTAAATGCTGTGAGAACTTAAGGCAGTTTTGCTCCTTGAACTGAGCAATTCGCATCAAAATAACAGTGTGACGTTTCCCTAGGGACATGTAACCCAAAGCCTAGTCTGTCATAACTAATAAAAGCAGAACTTCGTCAGTCAGTCAGGAAAGACCTTAGGGAGAAATAAATTAATGGGCTTTATTGATGTGTTGCTGTTGCCTGAACATGTGTATTATACAGCAGTTGCAGTACAGAACTAAAAAGTCCTACAATGTTCTCACATAGCGATGCTTTGTGTTGTTTTTCTTAAGTAAAAAACTTCAGAAAAAAAGCATTAATAGCATTGAAATCGTAAGGAAACAATGTACATCAAAGAAGCATTCACCTAATCTTTGTTAATATTTGAGAAGAATAGAAATGTTTCTGATTCAAGAAAGTAAAAATAACTGGAGCAGATCAAATTGCTGTTTTCTGTGTTTTGTTTTGATTTATTTTGTTTTAATTCACATAATTTCATAGCTCTGAAAATTTCAGCTTACTTTATATCATTGTTTCATATTAACAATAACAACTGTCTGAAATGTTCTCCACTAACTAAAGCTCAGCATAGGAATTATTTACACATGTGTATTTCTACACTTAATCATTCTGTTTTTAAGAGCTTCAAGAAGCAGCAAGCCTCAGAATTGCATAGCATGTATGAGCAAAATTAAAGTCAAAAGCTGTTTTCTAACCTTAGTCTGTGATTTTAATTCATTTGATTTATGCAGGGAATATATATGAATAACAAATACTTTTGCAGAAATTATTGTCCTTGATTTATAAATAAATACATAAATATCTAGTTATTAACTATGAAAAAATGTAATTCACAATATCCTAAATCATGAATAAATTAACCGGTCTCAGGGAATATATTTTCATGTTCAGTGTTTTTCGGGTGTCCCCTTTCTTTCAAAAAGGCGTGTGCCACAAAACTAGTTCATATCTTTTTCAAGTATTAAGAAAAAAAGAACTGTGCACACATGGGAGACACTTTATTCTCATGAGGAGCAGTTCTTGAAGGACTTCCTGGGCAGGATCAAGAACTCCAGGAAATATTCAGAGATAGTGCTAGAAAACTCATGAGAGCGGATGTCTGCTATGCTGTATTTTAAATAAACTTTGGATTAGAAATTAAATTTTGAGATGAACATGTGGACAGCTTTATTTCTATACATCCTTCATACTTCATCAGCTAGGTCTAGGTATAGTTTCATTAAAATAATTCAGTAAAAAAAATGGTGCTTTTCTCTTACAAAATAGGTGTTTACAACTCATCCTTCTTCAGGAAACAAATGCTATGAGATTAAATTGTCAGGATAGCTGTTCGGCCAGTACTGTGAAGCACAGAAAATAAACTCTACCCCTATATCATTAGGATTTGGAGACTCCTTATCATTAAAAGGGAAAGATACATGATTGAATAGGGGACTCATGCAAACTGCATGGAGAATTGCATGGGGGCTGCTCAGGCACATAAAGCTGAGTACTTGTGAAATGCCTACAAATGAAAGGCTACCAGTGGCCTTCCACTTATTTCTTTTGGAATGGCATTGAAGCAATCATAGTTACTGATCAGCTTACATTTGTATTCTATTATTGAATAATAGAAATAAAAATAGTTTCTCATTGTTTTTTTCTGTCTTGTGACCTGAATCAAACTAACTGCATCTTTCTGTTCCAGGAGGCTAGGTGCTGCTGGGCATCTCTTGGGGAGGGGTGGTGTTGATGCTTCACTCTGCCCTGACAAATCCTGATCCCCCCTGTAACCTGATTTAGACTCATGCACAGCTGCCTCCAGCTTCCATCCCCACCCTTCAAGTTCCCCCTTGGGCTGGCTCAACTTACTTAATAAATTGCTTCTGGCACAGCTAGATTCAAGTAGGTACACTAAAATCAAATTACTATAAGGAAATTCAAGACTAAGGAGATAAAATCGCCAGAAGCCAACACACAGGGATGGAACTCACAGGAGTTAAAAAAAAAAAATAGTCCTAGCTCTTACCGTTACCAGAACTTAATATGAGACATATTCTTTTTCGACTGAGCTTACCTTCAATAATATAAAAAAACATCATCTACATCATTCTTCCTCACAAACCTACACAGGGAAAAATCAGTCACCTCAAACAAATCTCCATAAATTATCTAAAAAACTACTCCAGTAAGCCAGGAAAGCAGGAAAAAAAAGGAAGTGGGGAGAAGGGCAACCATGTTGCCACTTTTATTGTGAAGTGGTTGGGTGCCACTCACATATGTATCTAAATAGATACATCATAGAGACTTCTTTTTTGGCGGGGAAGTGACTTCCAGAAAATTGCTATTCATTAGTATTATAGAAAATATACAAATTACCATGCAAAAATATGTTGGAAAGGATTAAAAAAAAAAAAGTTGTTTCCAGAAATCCAAGTTTTGGAGTAATGAGACAAAATGGCATCCATAATTAAATATAACAGTGCAGTATCAGGGAGAAAAAAAACAAAAAACAAACAAAAAAAAAACACTAAAAGAGTTTATATACCTTAAAAAAATTATCTGAAATTTGATAAGAAAACTGAAATATCAAGCCATGGTCTGTAACAAAAGCAAATATAAACACAATACACTTTTAAATTGAGCAGTAAACTCAGGATGGAAGTAGATGAAACCTTTGCTGGGAAAGGAAAGAAAATTACAAGTTAAATAATACCACATTGCATATTCTCATGGAAGTGTTTTTGCCACAGCTGGAAAGGTATCTGTTAAGGGTCTTGTATTGCATCCATTACCATGGTAACAGTTATTAAGTAAATTATATGATCAGTGCAAGGATATAGCTGTCTTTAGTTCTAATACTTATTTAAAATGCATTTAATTACTTCAGGTTATATGTACTAATCAGTTTATACAAAATGGATATTGGGAAGTTTATGAAAACAAAAAGATTTTTTTAAAAAA
This sequence comes from Tinamus guttatus, assembly GCF_000705375.1. The sequence continues at coordinate 351,402 of NW_010583084.1, read as the reverse complement.
ATGCTACAGACACTTTGGGGCTCTGTTTCCTTGACCTGTGTCAGCTGAGTTTCTTCCCTCTTTTTCATTACTTTTTTTTGTTGTTAATGGAATTTTCTACTGAAATCCAACATAAGATTTGAGCAAGAGCAGATGACTTAGATTGTAACATTCCTGTGTTTGTTTTTGTCACTCTGAGACTAGACATAGGATGCCTTACTTCAGGAGCTTAGCCCCAGCAGCAGACAGATTGTATTTCCTATCTTCTCTTTTTCCTTTCTTTAGGACCAATGATATAGTCAGAATCATTTTTAATCTTAGGTGGCAGTTTATTTGAAAAATTTAGGAAAGTATCAACTGAATATTTGCATGAAATAATCTTATATAATCCTTCAGGACTTCATTACAGCCTAGTTGGCAGTTAAATTTTTACTGGAGAAAAATCCCTTTGTCCTCTTACGGAGGATAAGCTGGTAAATTTTCAGGGCTATTTTGTTAAGTTGGAAACCAAAGTGTGAGGAGCAAAAATGCCTACAAGTGTTGACAATTCTACTTTTGATTCTGATATTAATTTTAAAAGCTTCCCAAGAGATATTGAGGATCAAATGGAGCCCAATGACAAGTTGTAGTCTCTTTTACTGCAGTGACAGGGCTGTAGGGCAAGGAGGCAAGAGGGAACCAGGAGCCCAAGATCCTAGGAAGAGGGGACACATGGACACATCGAGGGAGCAGCTCTCCTTCCTCATCCCCCACCATTGTCAAGGGACATATAGAATTAGAGAAACTGCTCTAAGACAAGTGGAAGTGACTCATTATTAATCAGACTTTAGAATTTAGAATTTTTTAGACTGAGTCTATAAAGAGGTTAGGTTTTGTGTATCTTATTATTTTGAGATCTTTGGTACTTCAAAGAAGAGAATGGAAGATGGGGAATTGCCTTGTAAGGATTTTTTTCATCTCCTCCATTACAACCTCAAAGCAAAATTTATTATACCTTTACAGGACTCATCACATTTATATCATACTAGAATTCTGTACACATTTTCAAATATTTCATTTCATTCATTGCTGTGTTTTTTTAGGAAGGACAGCTATGGAAGAAACAGCTATGTGTTCTGAAATGGCCTTGTTATTTAAATGTAAAATGTCTAGAGAGATTATAAACATCTCTTTGCAATGCTCTTATTCCTGGTGTGTAAGTGGCATGTAATTTTTCCCCATAATGCATAGCACTACATTACTTTTATACTTCTAGGGAAAAAAGTCACAAAATTCCTTGAAGTTCTGGAGGACCTGCCACATAATAAGCCACCTTTCAGACCAGCTCTCTCTGGTGTTAGCAGTCTTGCTGAACTTCCCGGCATTCTTGTGCTCTGGCAGCCTAAGCTCTTGTTGCCATAGTCCTTCCTCCCCTCTCAGTCTTCTCTTCTACACTAAAGCTTAAGTCATAGCGGTTCTTTAAGTGGTTCACCTTTACAGTATCTACATATTCATATGTACTACTGTTTATGTTCACAATAAAGCAAAATATCAGCAGCTAAAAGCCATTATCTGAAGAGTGAAAAAAAAAATTTACAATGACTGTTGCTGTGTAGAAAGAATTTACATATGTATTTGCTGTTAAACAAAGTTCGCAATGCCTCTTAAAACTCTTTGGACTATTGCTAGAAACAGTATAGCATAATACAGCATACATTAAGGAATAAATTCTCATGTGAAAACATAGTTCCATTTGGGTTGTGCTTTTATGAATCAGAAAATAAATTTTTGAACTCCCTCTGAGAGAAGGCTTGATTCACAGATCATTTTGTTCAAAAGTACAATCAAAATATCTTAAGAACTAGGCACAGTCTAATTGGTATACTCAGAAATTCTTATTTGTGACTGGTGGACAGTAGTGTGTTTAAGAAATATGGTTTCAAAGAAAGAATGATTTTTTCTTCAAGAATTGTAGTGGTGGTTGGTTTGTCTCTTTGAAAACTTCATCAAAACTTTAACAGTTCAGCTTCAAAATTAAGTTTTTGGAGAAGAAATAGCTCCGTTGCCCTGGGACACATTAATTACTAATCTTTAACTCGGCAGATGCAAAAATCTTGATGCTTTGTGTCTTCCTGAATGTTTCAGTAAGCCAGCTTTTGGAAAAATATATAAGTTCATGCTTTCACAGAATTACAGAACAGTTGAGGTTGGAATGGATGTCTGGAGATCATCTAGTTCAACATCTGCTTCACAAGCAGGATCACTTAGCGCATGCTTTGCATGAATAATAGTCCTGAGAACACAACTAACTTTCATAATATCTTCATAGACAGTTAGAAATGCACACTTCTACATAATACAGAAGAGGTGTAAGCCTTAAAAGCACAGAGTTGTTTGTGATGCTATTCTGGCATTTCTTATATATTTAGACTTTCTCAGTGCTTTGTGTGGCCTTTACCTCAGATAACTTCAGTTTTCTGACAGTCAAGCGACATGAGGAGATGACCCATCTGTCATCCTCAGATGGGTGATAGAGTGCTTTCCTGGGGTGATTTGTCTTCTCTGCACCACAGTGACTTTATCTCTGTGAGTGCTTCACCTCCACGGAATCTCAAGGGGAGCTAACAAAACTTGCTCAGACTTTATGCCTGACTATCAACACTGAAAGTTGAATGAGCGACATTTTGCCCTTTCAATCCAGTTTTACAACTTCACACACAGCTATAACAAAAAACCTATACAAAATCCGTCCTCTTTTAAAATTTGGTTTATCATAAAGGTGTCATTTTGAAGTGTGATGTTTATTTCTTTGATTCAGCCTGAAAGATAATGCCTCAGACCAGTGGAGAAGGATTCCCTGTTGCTATTTGCTGATATAAAACAAAATTCATTGTGTGAAATAAGGCCCTCATCCCATCATGATCCAGATTGCATGGCATCAGGCCTCATCCATTTTTCCCAAACTACTGCTTTCTCAAGTTTGGCCTCATCCTGCCAAAACATCAGAAAATGGTATTTTTAATCTAAAGAAATTCACACAGAATATAGGAAATTTAAAATTATAAGTGTATTACCTTAGGGCAAGTATTCAGTATTCAAATCCCCTAAAACTTTCCTCACAGATCCTTATATAGGGCTCTGGAACCCACTGCCAAGAGGGCTGTTGTCTGTTTTTTGTTATCTTTCCCAGACACCTTAGGAGTAGCACTCAAAAGTCCACAAACCTAAGGCTGAAAATATCTGCTGTAGAGTAAATGAGAAATTGTGTGACCACAGCTTCACAGTTTAATCAGATATCATTTTTGATAGAAGTAATTTCAAGAGGGTGAGTGAAGGGGCTAGTTTGTGTAGAGTATTGGCACATCTGAGACTAATGCATGTATGTGGCAGTTCCTAAGAAGTAATTGACCTGGCTGATACAGAAATGTAACCTTTACATATGTTGTCATAGGTGAACAAAGAAAAGAGGAAACCTATGTGAACTATAAACTTCTTAACATGTATCAACTCATAGGAATAGTTGAGTAATTTGAGGTTTTTATTGGAGGAAGTCAACAAGTGACAAATATAGTAGGCAGAAATAAAGAGACTTAAGAAAGCTTGTAAAATAAATGCAATTGTTATGTGGAATAAATATCATAAATCATATTGTTGGAATGGACATTTATGGCAGATTCATTATTCCTTTCACGTGCATTTTCTAACATTTCTAAAGATCTTTAATAGTCATTTCTGTGTGTGCATGCTCTGCAATTCCTATCATTTTTTCCATCTTTCCAGTTTATTTCTTTTACATATTATATACTTATTTTCCAACAAAAACTTTTTTTCTTTTCTTCTTTTTCACTCACTTAAAATTAATCATCTCACCTTTCAGCTGACTTTCCTCCCGCCCAAAGTAAGGAAAAATGGGCAAAATCCTTCTCTGCCTTTTATAAAAAGTATATTTCACAATTTCACAGAAACTTTCTAACTTTTAAGCAGAATTTGGCTTTCATCAATTCTCTTTCAGTGAAAGCAAGGTTTGCACAAAGACCAATAGCCCCAAAGAAAGGGAAGGGAGGAATTTACAAGCTTTCAGTTTTTTTAAAAAAATATAAAGAAGGACTTAGGTATCTTTCAGAATTCTAACAAAAGAAATCTTGAGACAGAGGGAACTCTGGAGGTCATATATTAAAAAAAATGATTTAACAATATGACTCTATTTCTTAGTTTGCATGTAACTTTAGCAGGAGTCAAGAATGAACTAGGATAAGGAAACAGATATATTAAAGGTTTCTTGAAGTCCCTTCCTTGGATCATAAACCTCTTTCCAGTATTTTCATTCCTTGCAGCTTGTTACATATAAGACGTCATATTTGAGGAATACTTAAGAGTTTTGCAAGCACTTCTTCTTCTTCCTTGTCATTAATACATGTTATTTGCCCTACTAAGCAAGAGGCATATGCTGTACCATGGGTGTCCTGGATAATTATAGTAAGAAAACCTTACTTACTGAGTTGCTCTTGTAAACAAGTCCACAGGCTATCAGCAAGAGCTGGAAAATTTAGCAGGAGAAAAAACCAGAGGTGTCTGACAAAGACTTCCATGAAAGTACCCAAAGTCTCTGTAGAAGGAAGCTAAATGTGCGCATACACACATGACACACCGTGGGTTTGCATTGGCACCTCTATGAATTCTGGTTGATCTGCTGAAGTAATTGTCATTGGTATTACAAAAAGACTGTGTCTGAAAATACCATTAACATGCACCCAACAGAGATGACCATGGTTATGTTGATAACAACTTTCACCAACAATGTGTAAACTGAAGATAAGCAGAAACCAGAAAAGACAATGTTTTCCTGCCTTTGAGAAGAAAGAAAGTAAAAGAAATAAGCTTGGTATTTACAAGATAAGACATGGCAGGGATAAATCACATATCCAAATGTGACTTATTAGGGAAAAGTAGGAGAGGAACTTTCAGGGAGTGTTGGCAGGAGGGTGTAAAAACTCTTCTTCCTTTTCAAAAGGGGCTTGATGAGGTGCACGATCAAGCAAGTCAAAGATGACGATTTACGAATTTCCCGTTTATTCAGACCAAGACAGCATAGAACCATAGAATCATAGAATGCTTAAGGTTGGAAGGAACCTCTAGAGGTTATCTAGTCCAACCCCCTTGCACACGCAGGGGCACCTAGAGCATGTGGCAAAGGGCTGTATCCAAGTAGGTTTTGAAGATCTCCAGAGAAGGAGACTCCACAACCTCTCTGGGCAGCCTGTTCCAGTGCTCTGTCACCCTCACTGTTAAGAATTTTTTCCTTAAGTTCCTGTGGAACTTTTGGTGTTTCAGTTTGTGGCCATTTCCTCTAG
>NW_010583084.1:333428-345963 GCF_000705375.1 Tinamus guttatus | reverse complement strand
CGCTCTTCTTAATGCACCCCAGGATCTCATTGGCCTTCTTGGCCACAAGGGCACACTGCTGCCTCATGGTCAACTTGTCATCCACCATGATACCCAGGTCTTTCTCTGCAGAGCATGCCAAAGGAAACTGAGGAGTATTGCATTGAGTGAGTTTCTGTCTTAAAATTATGTGAATTCTTTCTACTTTATCTTTTTGGGCTCACAATGAGGCATTTGCTAAGTCAATACACATATGGAGTGGGACTTTGTCCTCAGACCCATGCTGTCATCTCTTAACATTGCAAAGTGAAACACTTCGACAAGGAGAGAAGAATCCCAGCTGAATCTTGGATACTAGCTCTGAAGAGATGCTCTACAAATAGTTTTATCCCAAATGGGTATTTTAAGACCTCAGGAAAGTAGCAGTCTGCTCAGATTCCAAGGATTTAATATACTAAGGAACTGGTGGCTGGTGTCCCACAGAGAAATGTCATTTCCGGAATTATCATATATGAAGTCTTTTTTTTGTTGTTGAGTTGCTTGCTTTTGGGGGTTTATTTTCTCTAAATATATAAGAAAATAAAATCCCAAAGCACTTCTTCTTCTACAGACTGCTTCACATCTGCAGAGTTCTTTAAACACCTCAAGTAAGCGCCTCGGCTGCCTCGTTGGCTGAGACCCAGCTGCCTTGCTGTCCTGGAAAAATCAGAACTCTATCCTTTGTGGATGAGTGTAGCTCTGCCAGCCCTGAACAGCCCTGGAGTTGTTTGGGCCCATTGCGTTAGTGGGCCCTTAGAGGAGAATCTCCTTACTGTCTCTATAACTGCATGCTTGTGCTGCCACCCTTGGAGAGCACTGACAGTAGAGCAAGAAATGGAGCAGGCTGAAATATTTATTCATGACAGCTTCTGAAGTTTCCAAATTTTGGTTGTGCACTGAAATGAATGAGACCTTTAAAAAAAAGTTCTGTAAAATTGAGTTGTGCTGAAACACCTGTTCTACAGTTCAAAAGTTCAGGTTTTCCATTTTTCTCTTTCTGTTTCTTTGATTAGAAAGAACATCCTGCTCCTCAGAAACCTTACTGCTATGAACTTGGCAGAAATTTATGTTTTGATTAAAACAAAGAGGCTTCAAAAGCAAAGCATTTTTCATTTACATGAGAAAGCTGATGTAATAGGATCAGCTTGTGTTATTAAGTTTACTCTGCAATTGCAGGCAATAACAGGTAGAAATTTAATACAGAATAATGTACTGAATATCCTTATTATCTTGCAAAAACATGCTACAGTAAACGCACAAGGTACAGAACAGGACCAAACTCTGTCACAGACTAGAGCAGAAGAGGATGAGAACATCACTAGAATCTGAGATCTTGCAGATAGCTGCGAACTTTCCCCAAAATTCAAGAGTCATCCCAGCAAGCAGACTGTTCTGTCTTTGTGGAGAAAGACAACTTTTTTTTTTTTTTTTCTCATTAACGTTTTTCTGAGGAAGGAGATTATTTCCTTCTTGCTCCTGAATGTGGTGACCTGGTTAACTTGCATGCTTGAGCAGTCAACATGTGCTGGCCAAGCACAGCAGAGAACTAAGTTAGCTGTAGCTTACACAAAACCGCTTTTAACACCGATCCACTTCCAACACTTTGTAGAAAATTGTATAGGGAAAACTAAAAGCTACTTATTGAATGATGGTTCCAGGGAAGAGGGGAAGAAGAGACTGGGATGAGAAAATGGAACATCTTCTTGGTTTCTGTAAACAACCAACAAACATGGCTTAACACAACAAATGCGGTGACATATATAGACTTCAGGCAAGGAATGTGATGACCAGATTTAGAAAGGGCACAGCAAAATAGCGGAAGGTTTGTATATTTGAATGGTTTCAAAATATGGTGGTGTATGTGTGTGTTTCTATTTTCTGCTGTAGTGTCTGAATCAGTTGGGCCGCAGAGCATGTAAGTGCGGCACAGCAAGCCATGAAACAAGAATTTGGGGTCTTTTTCTCTTCTACAATATTTAGATTCAGCAGCCTTGGGCAGATTGCATTTGAGGTATGGCCAATGCCCATCAGATCTTTTACAGACTTCATTTACTTCCTAAGTTGGAAAGGGAAAAAAAGATCAGAAGGAATGAACATGTTTAGGCTTAAGAAAGTATTCATCCTACTCCTGTTCAAAATTTGGAAACCACAGCCACAGAATCTTATTTTACAGTGTCTTGCCTTAACAATAATCTTTCACTGTCTCTAGCTGAATAAAATAAATGATGCCAATGGACTGTCATTCATCCTTCTAATCTTGTAGAACACTTCCTCTATTTCAGTTCTATGCCCACTCCCAAATTATAATAAGAAAAGTCCAAGATCTTGAAGAGATTGACAGACAGTACATTTTAATCTTTGTAAATCTACTTTGCAGATGCTATCGGCTAGATCAGTTTATAACTTTCCACATACAGATACTTTCACTTCAGGGGAGAAAAGGTCCTTTTAATGAAAGATGTCTAGTGTTGAGGAAATCAAAACTTCAAAGCACAGGCCCTTCAAAAAGAATCAGGTAGGCAGGATACCTCTTCACTGAGAGTGCTAAAAGTAATACTAACTTTAGACTGCTGGATGGTACTTCCTCTGAAAGGCGATGAAGGGCAGGGACACAAGGGCCTTGGACAACCCAGGCTTGAAATTCAGAGGCTTATCAGTGTTTTTTGAAAATCTAGGCTCTGCCTGGAAAAAAAAGTTAATCTTTTAATTTCATGTGTGCTTTTCAAGTTCTAAAGTTTAAAGTGTTTTAATCTCTCAAATATTGTTATTTATCTGATCATTGAAGGTGGTTAATTTGAGGTCTTTGATAACAATATCTGCCTTGTGAGGAAATAGTAAAGATATTTTTCAAGTGATTGAGCAGAGATGGTGCCACCTCATGCGATTCTGCGAAGATGCTAACTTTCTTATGAGATTTGTTACATGATATTTTTATTTTTCATGTTGTTTCCCTACTGCAAAAATAAATGATTTCTACAAAGCAATAATTAGGCATCTCTGAAGAAAAAATTACATTCCAGAATACATTATAACTGACATAGCTGGTCTAGAAATGCTTGTATGTCATTCTGGAAACAGCAGATTACAGAATGTGAAAAATAAGGGCATGAATAAACTTTCAAAACCTCTGTGATTTGTTTTGAAGAAGTAGCTTTTTTTTGCTTTACATTTCTGGGGCTTCCAGTACTTTGTGTTACCTTTAGAAATGAGAAGATTGCCAGAGGTCAAAATGTTTGGGGTCAAAATAAAGGCTGCATATGGCACAGGAAGGCGTAGCTAAATTCTTCATTGTAGTAGGATAAATTATAGCCTTATCTTACTGGCCCCACTTGCTTCCCACTACCCACTACATCTTCTGTTGTCTCAGACTTTTGGGATAACTTTAATAGAAAATTGTCCAGAAAATAAGCTTTCTTTACATGAAGGATTAAGAAAAAATATCTGCTGGTCTTGGAAAAATAACTCCTCTGAAAAATGCAATTTTTGTGGCATCAAAATAGAGATATTCTGGTTTTTTCTGACTTTCAGTTTTTAAACAAAATGTAAAATATTTAGTTGCATGTTCCATTTTTTTAAAGCAATACTGATGGAAAAATTTTATCCAGCACTGGTCTTAGTGGAATGACAAATCTCATTTGATAGTTTCTGGGTGCTGTCATGTAGGACAGTAGTGGTCCACTTTCCACAGTATTTGGCAAACATGTTTTTAATTTCTTTCTAGACGACAGTAAAATTTCTGAGTATTTATGCAAACTTGAAAAGAACAGGAGAATTTTTGCTTTGAAAATTGCATAAGCAAGAACATGAAAGATCTGTCATGTCTGCAAAATTAATCTGGGCGTGGGAGAGTCTTGGGAGGTGACCGATTCACATTGTTCATTGCTCTGGATAGCACATGACAGACATCTTGCCTAGTGGGGGTAGTATTTCATCTGCTTTAAGAGATTGAAGCATGTTTTCAAGTGTTTGAATGTCACAACATTCAATGATTCATATGGAAAATAAATCCAATAAGCTTCAGAGACAAAATAACTTGAAAATATATTAAAATAAACTATGAATTTAAATATATTTAAATAAACCATTGTGCCAAACATGCAGCAGAACTGCTGGTGTCTACGGCGAGGTGTAAGTACCGATATCACAAGTGTTAATTATCAGAAGGGAAAATGGGGAAAGTGAGAATTTCTAAAGTAGCTGACATTGACTCAGATATGCTGGCACTGAGGTTATTGGAAAATTCTACATTGTATACAGTAGTTAAGCAATATTGAGAGCTTTTAAATGCCTCCAGTAGTCTGATGTGTTTGAGGTAATATTCATGTATCATCATTATGAACCCCCAGCACATTTTCAGTAAAAACCTATGTCTGAAAAAAAAAGAATGCTTAAGATTTTCTCCTTTTATTCTTTTGTTAAAGGCTGGAAAATTAGAAACAACAAGGAAGGTGAATCTATTCACAATTAAAGAATGCAAATGTTCTATGAAGTTTTTTCCTCGTGTTTTCACATAATCTTACCAAAGCTTTGATCAGGATGCTTAACAAAAGTACAAAAAAATCTTAAGGAATACAACAGGATTGTATCCAACAGCTCTAGTATTTCCTAGTATTTCTCGTATTTCATATGGAAAAGATAATTTCTGACTTAGTATTTAGAACAGAACTCAGAATGGAAGCAAAAAGTGGGCCGCCAGAGTGCTCTCAGTGTCCTTGATAAGCAAAAAGAAATACTAATATTTAATGAGAACCAAGATTTGGGCATAATATCTCCAAGCTTAGGTAGTTCTTTCTTAGCTTTTCCTTTATATACAGATTGTTATAGTCTTGTTTGTTAGTGCATGTGATAAGCCAAGTAGACTGAGATGATGTATGTAATATCAGTAAAAACAGAAAGAGAAAAAAAAGGATGCAACTAGAAAAGTGTGTCTTTTGCTTGGGTACTTCTTGATACCACAAAAGTGGTATTTTTCTGATTTCTTTAAGTACTCTATTTAGGTACTGCTCTATTCAAGTTATTAATTTTAATATATATGAATTATATTTTAATATTAATAATTATTTAACAAAGCTTATCTAAGGGTTTTGTCTCTTGAACTTTGCTAACAAGTTAATTAGCATCTAATATTTTTATATGTTAACCATGCCAATTCCAGCTGAGGCCCAAAAACAAAACTGAAAGTCTACTAATTATAAGACAAAATATACGTAGAAAACTAACCAGGAGTTCAACTAAAAAATGAAAAATTTCAAAAATTTTGTGGAATGATCATTTATGCAAAGTGTATTTAGATCTTTCTGGGCAAGGAATCATTAAGGATTTGTGTGATATGGATGGGGTAGCCTTTCTGGGTGCCTTACTTTTTGTCCAGATGATTCAGCCTCAAGATCTGGCCTTTTGGGAGGCTGCATCCTGGCATGGTTCTGCTACCTGCTGCTCTTCTCCACCTCTGAGAAGAAAGGGATCCTGGGTGTGTTCACTGCCTCCCAGAGTGCATAGAACTGCTGGGGGTTGACATTTCCTTTGCCCAGGAGGAGCATGATCAGCAAAGTGAAAGTCTTGGACTGGGAAATCATAGCTCCAATGTGGTTCCCGTGCCCATCATGGCAAGGCTGGTGGCCAGCAGAAACAAAGTAGTGCTGAGCCACTCCAGGAGGGGCACAGAGGTCAGATGAGCCAGCATGTTGTCTTTTGACACTGAGGAGCCCTTAATACATTTTTTTTTTGGTTTCTAAGACACAGGTTCTGCTTCATCTGATCACTGGTAATGAAGTCTCTAAGAAAGAAATTGCCCTTGATCGCTGCTGGTGTCAATAGTAAGATGGCATTTATAGATATCATTTTTAAGAGCCAAAATGCATGATGTTTTTAGAGATGTCTCTTGCAGATACACAGAGCTGCAAAGAAGCATTAATCTTTCCTCACTTCCCAGTGCTTTCTCATAAAGTGATCAAGAAAGCCCCTTAGATACTCTGTCAGGAAGATCTTAGAGAAGACTAAGCTATGCCACATGCATCAGCATGTTTTGAGGGTATTTCTGTACCTCAAGTATTTCTGTACCCCAAGTATTTCTGTACCCACGGTGAAAGTATAACCTCTTTCATGTGCTACTTAAGAGTGCCATTATAGTTTAGTTCTCTTTCAGCATTTTCTCTTTTGTCTCATATTACTTAATCTCACTCCAGCCACCACACCCCACCGACAAATAACAGAAAGAAATACTATATTGGCTCTTCAATATTTTTTTAGAGCAAAAGTGCAAGATTGTATGCAAATTATATGCAAATATTGATTCTCATATGACTTAGCTAAGCAGTTTCTTCTTTCTTCTTTGCTGCATCAGGTGAAGCACAAATGGCACCTAGGCCATTCCTTCAATAGCTTTTCAAAAGACCAGTAAGACCCAGGCACATCAAAAGTGGTTGGTACAACTCCGTGGTAGTCCATATCACACCACCATGCAGTCCATGCAAAGGCAACTGCGATACCATGAGAGCAAATGACTGCAGACATGCATGTTTGTCAAAATATAAATCACATGGCTCAAGCAAATAGCAAAATAGAATAACAAATTTTTACCTCCTTCCTTCTCTGCCTCACTTCTTTATGAAATCAGTGTCTTTTACATATTTATTAGAAATTTTAGAATATGAAACACTTAAATAAATTCTAGATTAAATGGCTTAAAATTATAATTATTTACATAGCATAAATTATTTCCAAATTTTGATATGGCCTAATTAATCTCATCCTGTGAATTTCATTCCTGAAATGGTAAATAAACAAAAGATTCAGTTCTATTGATGCATATTTGTGATGCCCAACCTTTTTTGCACAACTTACATCATGATAAGATACCTAGTTCTTCCATTCCTCTTGAGCAGGTTTTTGTACACACCCAAAGCCCCTCCTCTTGTCATCCACATTAGTGGCTGAAATTTTTCCCCTTATTATGTGAATGTAAATCTGTTTAAGGTAATCACAGTAGGTTTTTCTGTTGTGTATTACAGTAGTGGAAACGTTTAAAGTATTATCCCCATAGCTGAACCATTTTATAGCCATCTGTTCTGCTATCCTTAGTTTCTCAAAATATTTTCTAAGTTGAACCAGCTAATATCCTCCTGCTTAAGTGTTTCTAAAACCGTTTCAATTGTGTGAACACCAAGGGAAGTTTTCCTCCTCACTTTCCTCTTCCATCCGTGTCATTTAATGTTTGAGCCCTTTTTTTTTTCCACTGATCTTTCCAATCAGCTCATTTTAAAGTTCCAAACAATGTATTTTTAATAGAAAAATTTAAATTTCCAAACATATAATTGCTCACAGAGTAACAAAGAATCTCTTGATCTGGTCTTCTAGAGTAAAGTATTAAACATATATTCACAGCCATATATGAAAAAATGAAATATGCACAGCCTATTTTTTTTCTAAATGTCAGCTTTCTAACTGAACTCAAAATCAAATTTCATTCTTTTCTGTTTATACTGGGTCTTGAATAAACATGGATCAATACCTCTAATAAAGTAGTGTTCAGGTTTTTTTTCCAGCGCAATTGGAATGGACAGTGACAGCCTTTCTAAAAGAACAGGGTAAAATTGGTACTCTATTACACTGGATTGCAAAGTCTGTTTTTGAATAAGATGTCCTGAAGGGACAAAAAATATTGCAAACTCTAAGGAGCCATGACATTAACTTCTCCAAGAGTGGATTTTAACAATTACATGTTTAAGCTGGTAAAAATGTGAAGTAAACACTGAAGACTGTGAGACAAGCACAAATTAAGAAGTGTTAGGAGAGCATTTTAAAATGAGAGGACCTTAAGAGAGAAGAGCAAGATAGGAGCAGGATGGTTTTCCCACCAATTATAATTAATCATATGACCATATTGTATTTACATGAAAAGGCTAATGATTGTACTTGTTTCAAAACACAAATGCCAAAAGAAATCTTGTCTCTGATTCTATTTTATTGTTTATTTGTTTCTAAGCCTAAGTATGGAAATTTTGTCATATTGTTTTTCCTCTGGGTCCTGATACTAGCCATATGCTGAAAGGAGTAAGATAACATGATGCTTCCAGAAATGCTTGAGTCCAGTAATTTGGGCCTGGATCAGTGCTCTCTTTTAGGAGAAATAAAGTGGCGCAAACAGGAAAAAAAATGATGGATACTGCTCTTAATATAAGATCAGAGGCTCCTGAAGCCTTGCTTGTTTATAATAAAGGATTTCCCTCCTATGAAACAGTGAAATGATCTGGTTTGAAAAGAGCTAACAAAAGAGTTGCTGGAGTTACTTGTTATGAATATAATATTCAGTATATTTATTTTGCTTGTTTGTGAACTGACATGAAGCCTACAAAGTTCATTGTTATTCATAACTATTCACTAAATAATAACTAAATTACTGAATGAAAATCTTCATACTGTGAACATTTCACTGATGCTAATTCATTTGTAATAGATGATTGCTCACTTAAAACACTAGTCATTGTTCAGCTTCTTCATCTGACAGAAACTTTTCTGTAGTAGAACAAGTAATAAACAGTGAAATTCATTCCTCACAGGGTACTCCATATGTCTAAAATTAGCAGTTACGCACAGTGTTCACAGCAGCAATTCCATTAATCCTGTGTCCTTCAAAAGATAGTTATCTTCTTGATGAGATGCTTCTTGGGTTTGCCAAAAGGAGATATGATCTCACCACAGACCTCTGGGAAGGGCAATTTCTGGTCTTCTAGTGCTGAAAGGCACTATTGTTTACAAGCTGATGTACTAAAGAAAGGTAGAGGCAAATGTTTTCTTCAAAACGGCAGTGCTCTGGTCCCCTTTTTTTCCTTCTTCTGGCATCCTTCTTATTTGAGTTTCTACGGACTGACTGCTCCACATGGCTGATAGAGAGAGGAAATCACTCTACGGCAATGCTTTTGTGCTTACTGTGTGTTCCTGCTCCTTTCTTTTGCTCAGAGTGGCAATAGGGTGCCCAAAGTACTCTAGAAACTGAGGTGTGCAGGGAGGGGATGCTCCTTTTGCTTGCAAGGAATTGCAGCTTTAGTCAGTGAAAGAGCCCTGTAAAGTTATTCATCATTAAATGTGTGTGGCAGAATATATGTAACACACAGAAAATGTGCTTTTATAGTCATAAAATCAATCCTCAAAAATATACAGTTCTATAACAAATATTTATTCGTTTTGTGTATGCTATATATTTCACTTTTGCTTGTGTCACTCTCAGAAATTTGCTCTGAAATAGAAATTCATTTTTTTGGATAGATAAACTTTGTACAAATTTTTTGATATACATTGAAGGGATTTGGTGGTGGGGAGGGAAGGAAACTGGTCTAAAACAGTGCATTATGCTTAATAGCTGAGGATCACCTCATGTTCACAGCTGCAGCCTTTAGAAAAGGAAGCTGCTGTCTCTCATGAGGCAGGCTGCTGCCGAGCAGGGAGCAGGGAGCGATCCACCAAGGTGCAAGCAGCCTGGGCACCAGCAGAAGCTCTGCAGGATCTGGAACCTTCACTGTCCTGGAGGGCATGTGGCATGAAACGAGTGAATATCTGGGAAGAGTGAAGACATCTCTGATGGGAGGGTCATCTTTTAGGTAAGGACACTCTCTTCTCTCCTGAAATTTGAGACAAATCAGGAAGCATATTCTGTAGGTGTCAACCTTTATTTGATTAAATTACTGTATTTCTGTAAGGTATGTACTATTTCTTATTGATAACTAAATAATATCCATTAACTTCCTCATGGAAATACCTCTTTATATGATACTGATCTCTCAGGCATTACCATTATTTGGCGGGGTAAGAGGGTCAGTGATTCCCTTGAGTGCCTGGTCTCTGTGATTGCCCCACCATAGCTATATGCTATGTTTTGCATTAAAGCATCATGCAGCTTACAGTTTCTATCTATTTCTACGTAATAGCCAACAATATTCGAGCATGGTCTTCTCAGCTTTTTATGGAGACGCATATACTGTGATCCCATGGATGCCCTTAGTCAGGTATGAAGACTAGTGACTTGCTTCTATTATTAACTGACCAGATATTAACAAAGGAATTTGAGTAACTCTTCTAAGTATGCGCTTTTGGCTGAACCATCAGTCCACATTTTCATTTCAAGAATATCCAAATCAAAATATGATTCTGAAATAAAAATGGATATATAATGTGCAAGCCTACACAGCATGAATTTCTCATCTCCCCTTTTCCCCTCTTTTCCATTTTTTTTCAAATAGGAAGTCATCAGAGTTATGTTTTTCCTGATTAACACATTCCTTCATCAACTATAATTGCAACCATTAAATTAGATTGCCTCCTGTTAATCTTCCACTGCTTCAATCCTATTATGCAGAGAAATAATGTAAACTGTCAAAATTAGAAGATACAAGTGACAATCTTGAAAGTACAGAAAAATATTGTTTTAATAAAAACTCTTTCCATCATAGTGAACCTTAAAGAAATACAGATATGGCATTTTTAAACCACCAGAAATATTCATAAAAAATGGGAAATCTTTTCATTAACAGGAAGAAATAAACATCGTATCAAATCTGATGTCATTCTCACATGCATCATTTGTATAGCTCAACAGACAGTTTAGAATTAAGAGGAGCCTCAGGCAAGGAGTCTGAGAAGCAAATAGGAGCACTTGAAGTCTTAATTTATATCTCAATATAAACTTTATAAGGCTAGATAAAAAAGTAGGTAGTGGAAACATTAAGTCCCAGCAGTTGAGCCAGCTTGATTAATATCTCTTTGAACAGAACTCACATTAAGGCAGTTCAGGGAAGACACAGCTGGGTTTAAAAGGCAAAGTCTAGAAACAGCTGCCAGGCTTGGCGCATAATAGAGGTGCACTACTTCCTCTAGAGCTGCCTTATGTTAAAATATTATATTAATCTTGCAGTGAGTTTTAAAGATCTCATGATCTGAGTGAACATGTTAGCTTTGGCAGCATTGAAACATTCTACTGTTCTTCCTAAAATTTTTTGCAGGTTTTATCAAAGTTAAATTAGAGCTATGGCACATTTAGGAAAATACTGCATTTTTAAAAGCTAAAATTAATTATAAACTGGCCTTAGTTTTCTAGTGTATAGACAAAACCAATTATCTCTTGACTGAACAATAGATTTTCCGTACTGCACCAGCCCACTGTCAATCAATCATTTGTAGATTTTTGAGGCAGTAGTGAGAAAAGCCTATTTCCAGAATGAGTAGAATGCTGTGAAGAGTAAAATACGCACAACTAGAGAAATCTACTGTCTGTTTATTACTTGCTTTCTATGATGACTTGGGAAAATGATCATTGCTGGATGTTAGAGCTGGCTACTCATTCAGGAAACAAGTTACTGTCAAGAAAGAAGGAAAGAAGGAAAGAAAGAAAGAGAGAAAGAGAGAAAGAAAGAAAGAGCATTTCCATAAATTCCCAGCGCATACATTTTCATTCCAAGGTTTCTTAATCAGCTTTTTTCACAAGATGATTTTTTTCTCCTGTAGATTATCATGAAGATATTCTTCTCTGTATTCATTCAGGTTCCTACTTGTAACTGTTGTTGTTTTTGTTGTTGTTGTTGTTATTATTATAAACACTTTCCCTGAAGCAACAAAGGTTCCCTATTCTTGATTTGTTTCCAGGTTTGTTCAGGCAGCCTCTGCCGTCCCTCTGTTCTTGCTGCACCACCTCCACCTATGGCCTGTGGGGACGGTTTGATGTCCTCTGCCAAGACAACGGTTTCAGTTGCCAAAAGGATTGAAAGATGCTTTAATGTACTACAGATTTTTATGACCTTACATTTCTGCATATTTAGCAGTAGCTGTCACTGGCATATGATACAACTAAATGCAAGTTGTGGGCATGAGCTTAGTGGTCTTGAACTGGGGAGAGATATACAGTGCCCAGTGTTCTCCACTCAGGTGTGGCCTCACTAGAGAATCTTAAATCTGGGGCAGGCAGAGCAGAGCAGTGAGTCTAGTCCTGCCCCTGGTGCTGCCAGGAAACTCTCATTAAGGCTCACAGAACTCCTATGGCTGTTGTGAATAATGGATGTTTCGTTTCTGAAAAGAAAAAAAAAGACAATAATTTGTTGGAGTTTTGCCATCCTACTAGCTTGTTGAACGCCTGCCAGGAGTGAGGCTGCCTAGGTACCTGTTTGTGGGTGAGCTACAGGGAGGGGTTTGCTGATATGGGTCGGGTCTACATGCCTTGGGTCTACAGTATGTTGATCTGATCATAGACATCTCTGGCCAGTTGCGTACAGAAGTTCAATGATGTAAAATACTGCTAGCAGTGTTTGAAAAGAAGAGTCTACTGATGACAAGAATGACTTTAATAGCTCTATATTCTCTGCAGACTGCTCACTATTACAGAACATATGATATGCGGTCATCACTGCAAGCTAAGAGTGCAGCTCTTTTTTTCACCTACAATGTGGAAAATCTCTTCTCAGAGAAGCTATCCAAAGAGTCACAGTCTCAAAGGCAAGGGAAAAGAAAACTGGAAAATGGGAAAGATTTCAGA
>NW_010583084.1:307358-325233 GCF_000705375.1 Tinamus guttatus | reverse complement strand
ACTGTGCACAAATCCCTTAGACATAAACTGTTGACCAGGTCTGGGACTAGGACTGGATCCAGCTGCACCCAGATTCCTCTCAGAAGGAATTTGGAAAGTAAGGGGATCCAATCTGAACCTCGTGACCCAACAAGAGGGTGTCCTTGGTAATCCTGCGTGTATCTTGAACCTCCATGCAGTAACTAATAAGTGACCTTGCCACAGAATCTTGTAAAACCATTGTCATTACCAATAAAACCTATTCCTATTTCTTTCCCACGAGTGAAGTGCATTGTGCCATTCACCCCCACCACCACTCGTTCTGTGACAACCAGCAGCAGAACAGGTTTTTGCTTATTGTCTTTTTAGAGGTACTTTGTAGTTTGGACTGCCTTTGATGTTGAAAAATGAGCATAGAGACTGCACAGCTCCTGAGAAACCCATGTAAACAGAGAGCCTTGGTGACCCAATCTCACATAGTTAGTGCCGGAGTAGTGTCTCCAACAAGTGCTTTACTTCAACCAGGCTCTTCCAGGATTGAAAAAAGTCTGTCTCAAAGAAAAAAGATGAAATGTGATATCTAAATAAGTTAAACAAAACATTCCAGTGTAACTGTTCCAACTGCTTCTTTACTGACACAAGCTTTCATAACATTTGTCAAAATTCACAAATGCCATGAACGCAAAACTAGATTTTTCAACAAATGTGAGTTTTAAAATTTCTGACCATTCTACATTAGTTTTATTTAATTAAAAAAGAGATTTACTGCTCTGAGGAAATTAATTAGCTGTTTGAGTTGTACATTATGAAAATTTTTAAAATATATTTTAGCTTAATTTCAGGAAAACAGTTTGATGTTTAAGCAGATGTTTAAGGACTTTACTGAATGGAAAGAGGAATAGTAGGAGTTTATATCTGCCCCAAATGCCTTGCTGAACCAGAGCCTTAATGAAAAAAATAATTTAGAACAGCCTTCTGCTTCAATACAAAATTGGTCTTGTACTTCTGATAATTGGATTTGCTTAACAATTTTAACACACTTTTCTTTTTATTCAGCAGAAGGAAATTTAATCTTTTTGAGGGAATAAGGAAATTTTTTTTCAGATTATGAAGTAATAGAAATGAATCAGAAAGAATAAGTATCATTTATAGATATTAAAATTACCTAAAACCAGATTAGCATAAATTGGTCACAGTACGACAACACTACCCTCTGATTTTTTTGAATCTTTTGCTTTGATATTATCATTGATTCTATCTCTGCAGTCACTGTCAGCTGAATTTCTGATATTTCTGTACCTTTAGAAAACAATCAAGAAGGCAAAAGTTAGCAAGGAAGTGTGATTGACTGACTGTGATTATACTTCATTGCAACGTATTTGTGGCCAGCCCTGATGGTGACAATTTCTGGGAGGAGGAAATAGCCTGCCGACTGAGCCGAGGGTGCTCATGGAGACATGGAGGGTCAGGCCATGGGGGCTTCAGGGCCTGAAGTGGGTTCCATTCCCACTTGCTGCGCTCCTGCCTGCGATGAGAAACTGCCTCAGGCAAAGGGACGAACCTGCCTCCAAGATGCGACTGAGGATTGAAATAGGGGAGGAGGTAGTGGGGGTCACCCCAAAGTCTTCAAAAGATTAAAATATTTCCCTTTCTCCTCAGTGACCCATTCTACTCCCTCTCAACTGCATGGGGAGCACAAAGCATTTTACTACAATGGGAATTTACATGCAAATGAGTTTCCCATTGCATTCAGAAATGGATTCAAATCCCTGAAGTGCCTGGGAGCCAGACCTTCAGATCAGGCCCTCAATGCCTTTTGGTAAGTGAAATTCCTTAGCACCGGGCTGATGTTGCTAATGCTGTGACTCCCCTCACCAGCAGGAGTTGGTTAATTTTTGCCATAGCTCTATAGCTTCAGCATCAGAAACGTCAGCTCAGGAAGAATCATTATTGTTCAGATGTGATGAACAGACTGTATTCATTTTATATATAAATAGCAGCATTGTCCCAGTACCTCTCTTTAGTTCTACAGCGATCCAGCAAAAAACCTCAGTAATGAATATTCATTTGAAAATGCCGTTGGTTTCAAACTCGAAGCTGATCACACATAAGGTTGATCACTTGCAACATAACAACAGCACCTTCAACTACTACCAAACTTCTGGAGAGAAGTCCACATTTTAAGAGCTTTTTCAGAAAGATGTAAGCAAGTTAAAAAAAAAAAGTCTCAGTTATTCTAGTATCTGACAAGTCCTCTCCTCCAACAGAGCAAATGACTACAAAATTGTGGATATATCTTCCAAGACATGTATAAATATCCTATATTTAAATTATTTGAATAATCATTCTTCAGATTGACGTTCTGCATGCATTCTGCATGCTGATAGACCTGTGACTTTCAGAATGCCCAAATGCATATGGGGATCCAGTCTGCATAATTAATGTAAGAAACCTTAAAAGCATAAAGATTCACAGTACAACACAACTATTCTGTTGGTTCTGTACACTGAAAGCAATATTTGGGGATTATAAAAAACAAAAAGGTTATTTCATTATTCCCTTGCAGTGAAAAAAAAGCAAATAGAATGTTAGGAATTACTTAGGAGAGCAAGAACAAAACAGAAAGCATAACCAGGCCACTCTATAATGCTTCACGCACCACATCTTGAAAATGGTATATAATTCCAGTGCAGTCCTCTTCAAAGATTGTAGTAGAATTGAAAATAGCACAGAGCAAAATGACAAGGTGGTCAAAGGTGCAGCACAGATGCTGCATAAAGAATGTCTAAGCAAACTTTTCTGACTCAAAAGAGATGATGGAGGGAGTTCTGGCAGAGGTCTGTGAAATCACACGTGGTGTGTAGATGGTAAACAGAAAATAAAGCTGTGCTGTGCCAGAGCGTCTCATGCAAAGGCAGGGCTGTAATGCTAAGGTTCTGCTATTTGCAGCTCTGTAACCTTTCACCCAGGCTGCCTGTAGCGGAGCAGAACAGAGTTTTCCCTTGAATTCTCATGCTTTTATTCTAATGCTGTTGGTGTCATGGCCTTGCACCTGCAACCCCTGATACTGTTGTTATAGCAGGTTCTCATGGGAAGCAACAGTCACTGGTGTGAGAAGTGTCCCTCCCCCTCTTCCCTTCGCTTCTCCCTTTTCTTAGTTTACACTGGAGAAAATAGTGAACACCGAAGCAGGTAATAGCCATTTCAAAACACATCTGAAAATATATATGCACAGAAGTATAGGAGCAGAAAATATTTAACATTGATGACTAGCTAGCATGCTCCAACCTGCACTGACAGTGTCACAAGCAGGAACAACCAAATGGGATTTTGCACAGGTCCCAGTGAAAAGTATATAGTACTGGGGGAAAAGCAATAGCTCACTTGGAAATCTCAAACTCACCAAAGCTATTTGGTGAGGAGGGCGATGCTATTTTTTGCTGGGTGCTTTCCACCATATGTATGGGGTTGAGGGAGCTACATCAAAGATATCAGGATACACAGGCTTGTACGTGACTTCCTTCATCTGTGTTCTTACTGAGAAGTGCATTTTCAAAGGACCCTAGCCAATATTTTAATTCCAAATACTTGGGTCTTTTCAGGTTCAGCTGTGAAATTTCTTTAACATAATGGCACAGGAGCAAAGGCACATTTCCTTGTGTTGTTTTACAGGAGGCCGGTGGGAACCAGACTGTAGTTGTCACAAGTCTCCAACCTGTCAAAACCAGCCAGATCAACAATGTGGGCAATACTGGGACAGACCCATGAGGGAATGTTTGCTTGATGTATTTTCCCCTTCAGATCACACAGAAGCTTAGCAGGCAGCTAACACTTTATTGTGTAAGGAAGCAGAAATAACTTTTCAACCTGTTCTTCTCTGGATAAACTCGCACAAATTTGGAAAGGAATTGAAAGGTTAATAGTTTCATTTAAAAATAAAGGCTGCTGTTGCCATTAGAATGAGTTGGGCATCCATATTGAGAGGTTGCCTGCCCTCTTTACTCCCTGAGGATAAAACTTCAGTGTTCAAGCAACGGAGAATAAGCATGCCTTACACACTGTAAGTATTACAAAGTGCACCATAAAGCATTCATAATATGCACATGTTAACACACCATGTATATGCAGACATTGACAACATTAACTGGCATTTTGTGTTCAGATGTTTCTGTAGAAAGAGAGAGGGTAGGATTTTTGGAGTGGAATGAGGGGCTTAAGAGTGAAAATTCAAAATATCTTTGCTGAGTTTATCCCATTGCCTCTGTTCTTGACTGGATCATTACTGCATAGAGTCCCACTGCATTTTCAGATTTTTATCAATATAGCAAGAACCATTCATCTCTATGCGTTTGAGGCATCCTGATTTTCAACAGCTTCTAACATCTGCTTCATTGCCCATTGGTGTTCTCACATCAAGCTGTGACAGCCTGGACAGTCTTGGGCAGAATAGCAACTTTTTAGATATTGAGGACTCTGGATGTTTATATAGGTCAAGCACCAAATTCCATTTTGAAACTCCTACTAGCAATCTCTTGCAATACTGTTTGAAATCATCAGAAGTTAAAGAAAATCATGAACAAAACCTGCATTCAAATAATTTTCTTAAAATTATTTAATTAAAAATATTATTCGTTTATATTAAGACATAAAACTGTGTGGATGAAAAAGTGGCATTAATGGTGTGAGTATACAGAGATCAAAAGGACAGAAAATAGATTGAGAACATGTGCCTCATGCTTTGGAGACAACAGGGAATAGGAATACGCAATGCTGAGAAAGGGATTTATTTTATGCTCAGAGTGCAAGAATTATCAAAAGGCAAAATAGAATATGAGACAAAAAGTCAAATGCAATAAGGAATATATTAGGAATACATTGTTTAGTAGCAACAATAAACTGCAGCAGAAGGTTGTAAGGTCAAAGCATTGGAAGCAAAAGTAGTTTCAGAATCTTCACACACACACACACACACAAAGAAAGCGTAAATGGTCACTGAGCAAGTGGTCTGGAAAATATTCAATAGGGGGCTTTTAACAAGTGAATCACATAAAAAATAGAAAGTGGATCATATGGAAGTTATGCCAGACAGAGTGATGCATATTAAAGATTATCATAAAGTTCAAAGGAGGCAAAGAATCACATTTGTTCTGCTGAAATAGGACATAGCTACCTCAGAGGTCAGTCTCCAGAGGTCAGTCTCTCCAAATGTCTTTATTTCCTCTTGATTCCAAAGTAAAAGTCCCAATACTTATAAAAGCAAAAAATAAGAAGATAAATATAAATAAAGGCTGTTTTTCCCTGGATAAACCTGGGGTTCATTGGAAACACTCTGTCATTTTGATAAAGTGAGGCAACATCTCAGGGATAAAAGTTCTGATTTGTATTATTTTATGCTCCCAGACAGAAATTCAAGTGAAATGAAGCATAGCACATGCTTATCCACAAAGGTAACTCTTGAAGCTCAGTCAGAACAAAAAGTTAGTAGCAGCTTTGTTTGAGAACATCTAAAGAAAAGCATCTTCACTCCTCTCATTTCAGTACCTCTTTTTCTTTAAAGCAGTCACAGCTTTTACATGCCTGGATACTTCCTAATTTTGCCTTGTTCAGACAACAAATGGTACAAATGGAAAGACCAAGAAAAAGCAGGGTTTTTTTCCTTCTTATTTTTTTTTTATTTTTCAGGAAAGTCGTTTTCCATAAACTTACCTGTGGATGTCAGGAGTTTATGTAATAAACAGTAACAGTTACTCTCAGAGAACTGGAGGTTTCTACCAAACAATATCCCCCAAACAAAAGCTATTGTCGCTTCAGCTGAAGACATTATCCCATAACGACTACTAGTATTATCGCATAATAATGACTGGTAATAAAGTTGACTGAGCAGGGATAAGGAACGTTGTGTCTATTTGCCACTTAGACAGCCCGAACTCACTGCATGCCCTAAAACAGCTTGCATACCTCTTTCCATCCCAGCCCCAACAGCAGCTTCTACTGCTTTGTTTGGCCCACATACATAACACAAATCCATGGTTTCTGAACTAGCACATCATGTCCCATGAATTATTTCAGAATACTTCAATATTCCCTGGGCTCAGTACCTCTCCTTGAGCACTGCTTGCTCCCTTGAGCCATTGCAGTCATTTGAAATCTGCTTCTAGTAGAAACCTGGCGGACAGACTGACACTGTCAAGCTGAGAGTGGAGAGCTAACCTTGCTAGAAGTGATTATTTGTGTTTCTCTATTTCTATTATTCCTTTGGGAGAGATGTTGGTATACAACCATAAAGACCAGTTAACAAACAGACCACAAGTGCCCACACTATTTCATTTGGCTAAAAAGTAAAACAAAATTTGGCATAAGGATCCTCTGCCCATCGAATAAATGCTCCCAGCACCTCATCTTTTCATTTATCTCTAAGATCTTACTTAATGGGGAACTAATTCCCTACCACCATTGTGATCCACTGGTCTAAAAAAACGATGGACAATTATCAGGCTAGATCTCTAGATTTTCAAAAGCTCAGGTTGTTATATGAATTGTGTTCTTAGATACTGACTGTTCAGATCCTGCCAATCCTCTGAAAGTTAAGAGATGCACTACACATACTTCACAGCTGTTTTTGATTAAAAGTCTTTGGCATTATTGCAGCTATAACACCTATTTCCTTCTTGTGTCAGATGTGTGACACAGATAAGCATTTTCTTCTCCGAGCTGATGTAGAATTATTAAAATCTATTTTTTCTGATTTTGCAAAAGGGTCAGGACCAGATAATATTTACTTAACAGTCCCAAAATGCTCAACTCGCTTGTGTGCTTTGGCTGAAATGTTAAGTTGCCCTGTGGAAAGAAATGCAGGATGGACCCCTAGATCTATCCAAGCCCGTTACATACGAAGGCCAATTTCTGGTCAAGAAAGTGTTAAGCAATGAACATTGGTAATGAAATGCTAATGAACAGTTTAACAACAATTAGCAAACAGATTGTAGAAATGCAACCTTTTTTAATGAATTCAAAGAGCGAATGAATATTTTTCACTCCTTTTGCTTCATTTGGAGAACATTATTAACATTAGCATTTTGACAGTCTACTGTATCCTCTCCCTTCTTCATCTCCTTGTCAGAATTTGAGATTAAACACATTAGCATACGCTATCTCTGGAAACCAAAGGCAGCAGCTCTATTTTGCAATAATTTCTTATGCTTGTTGGATTGCTTATTGAAATTATGCAACTGCTTCCTAAATTCCACATTTTAGCTGATAGGGGCAAATCCAATCAGAATTACAATTGTATAACAGGCTTTCTTGACAGATTAAAGGAAGGTCCCAGGTTTAAATGCTTTTGGGACCGAGGGTCCATCCTATTCTTGCAGTAAGTGAATCAATGCACTGACCTTGCATAATGATCTCTGTTGGAAGCACTATTTTTTAGATGTCTGAGCACTAGTGATTTTCAACAGCAGAGGCACTTAAGTCACAAGGGCACTTCAGAAAATCATACCAGTTACCTTATAGCTGCAAACAGATTGTATTGCAGCACTATCTGGATTGTGTATGACCTCTTTGATGCTCATCAGTGCTGTAAAGGGGGCAGCCTGTGGGCTTGAGGGTGGTTGAGATGCTGCTTAGGCTGGTTAGGAAGGTTGGACAACAAGACATCGGGATCCTAAAGAAACTCCAATTAGGCCGTTCGTGCTCCTACAGGAGTGCTGAAGGAACAGCAGAGGTGATGTGAAGGATGGTGACACAGAGGGCTTTCCTCTGTGCTACCAAGGCCTAACTCCAACAAAATGGAGGAAGACAAGAGGATTTCTGCTGGCTGAGAATCCAGCGCAGATTATCCTCTTACTGCAGCATTTGTTTTGAGGGAAGAACAAATGTTTCCTGTGGGTGTCAGGGCAATACCATTGAGCCAGGTTTATTCTGCTACAGTGCTGCTGACCTCATCTGACTTACACTGAGAGTGAATTTAGTTTGGTATCTTTGACAAGATACAGTGGTATCTAGAGGACTGCAAAATACCTTCTTCTCTCTCTCTCCAGAACTCATGCTTAAAAATCCATTTATGTTCTATGTTCAATTTGCCAGGTTCTGATAGAACAACATGAAACTCTTCAGGATTATGTTGAATTAAGAACGTACACCGTGATTACCATGGCTGCAATTTTTAATAGTATCTTTATGATACCAAAAATACAGCAGAATCCAATTGACTTATATGCCCCAGAAATGAAGGAGGAAAAATTTTCCTTGTTCAAGGTTATCTTTTCTATCTCTCTGGTCATCTTTTCCTTTTTGTGGGTCCAGGCTGTTGTAGCTCCTTGAGCTCCAATTTCCAAACTACAGAAGCACAATTGGCTTCAGATAGGTAGCAATATAATATCATATGTATCAATAGATAGGTATAGATAGCAATGCAATAATAATTATAATGACTCCTCTGCTTCAGAAGGAGCCAAATTTCCTAAGAGAGGCTTTGACACATTCCTGGATAGGAACAGAATAGTGTGAAAATTCCCTCCTCCCTTCCCCCCACCCCCATCCAAACTGTGAGTGAATCCCTTTATTTTTC
This sequence comes from Tinamus guttatus, assembly GCF_000705375.1. The sequence goes on along the minus strand of NW_010583084.1, from coordinate 316,685 downwards.
ATTGTGCTTATTTCTAGTGAATCCACACATCCAATATCTGGATTTCTTCAGGAATGAGCTTCTGACAGCTGCAAGCAAATAGCAATAGAACTGATGTTATTGTCATTTGTTCTGACAGTATGTGGAAATACCATCATAAAACAAAAAGACAGTTTGTTTACAGAAAATAAAGCAAGCTTGTGTTTGCATTTCATAGGATATATTAAGAAAGTTGAAAGCTATTTTGATCTGCCTAACATTCTTGGCAATAATGTCCACTCAATACAAGACCAAGAGGTTTGTCAGTGTTTTGTTTTTGGAGACAAGCAAAAAATAGACAGTGTTTCCAAGGATGTTCTCAATATATATTGTCATTAACATCAGTATTGTGCAGACAGAAATTAAGTCTATTAATGTTATGTGCACTGATGTGCGATAGCACAAGTGACAGTATTGTGCAGAGAAAGAGCTATAGTGAACATCCTCAAGGGAAATTGTAGTTTTATGACAGTTTACACTAGATAAGAAATTGTCCCATGACTTTTAGATATGCTATAGAGATGTGAAAACATTGCATGAGCCACAAAAGGCAGTGTAGCTGTACAGGTAATTTCACTTTACCTCCAGCTGCAGGATGGCTATTGTTTCTGGAAGACTTTCAACGAAAGAAGAGAGCTGTCAATGCATCTGTGGAACTAATTTCCAATCAGAGCAGAGAAGTACTTTTTCCTTTAAAAATCACTGACACCAAGTAGGTACCATCATCCCTCTTTTCTTTCACCAATTCTTATCCTTCCCAGAACAGAAGTAGACCCACCTATAGCTCTAGGTAAGTGGTTCAGGTTTGATTTACTAGTTATTATCAGTTGTATTTCATCTATTAGTGCACAGCTCATGGCTGTTATGGAATGGCTCATGGCAGATGCAGTTTAGAGAGAGACAATCAACTTGCAGTTGTCCTGCTGTGACTGATTTTAAAATAGATAAGCCTGGTTCTCATTTCCATTAAAAGTCTATTGACCCTGCTCTGGCAACAAAATGGCCTTTCACACTCACCTTATAGTACCAAGGTGTTCAGTAAGAGTCTAAATAGTGTGTATCAGCCCTATGGTATTTACTTTTTTTCTTTATACTTAGCTTCTAAAAAGCTGTCAGCCTGAATCTGCCTCCACTGTTTTGACTGGCTGTGATTTGTACATATCTTATTAAATTACAGCAAATATTTGCTACAGGTATACCACAGTGTTGGCATTGAATAGGAGATGAATCATAACTCACAGAAAATGCTGAAGATACTTGTGTCACAAAATATACGATTCATAATTTTATGACTTTTTATATGCTGCAACATCCTTATGTGCTAATTCAAGCAAAAAATTATTTTTCCTCAGTCTGAAAACTTTACAGCAAGTATCAGCTAGAGAAGTGAATCAGCTCACCAAAGAGGCATCCATGGTCTTTCTTTGACAACAGCATTCTCAAAATGATGAAGACACTTAATAAAATTGCATTCACTACTTTGATTTTTTATTATTGAAGATAATAAAGAATGGAATAAGTGTAAGTTTTCAAATGTCTGATTAGAATTTTTTTTCTCAAATTAAAAAGTTACCCTCATAGGTTCAATCTAGTTTTTTTTTTTTTATGAGGGAAGAGGGTTCTCTTTGCCAATAATTTTAAAGCAATACCAAAACAAATAAATGAAAAGACATAAACCATAGCTAATATTTCTGATGGGAGCTCTGAAAAACAGAAAGCTGCATTAGTCTGCATTTTGCTGCGTATTTCAGCTAAAATTAACAGAAACCATCATCTTTAGTCAATTAAATGATTTTTTTTTAGTGGGAAATGTTTTTCATTTTTTAATGTGGAATTGTAAAAAGCAATAAGAATTGGGCAGAAACTTTCAATATTTTGACCTGTGGTCAGATAACTTTGCAGGGATGGAGTTCTCTGTGTCTGTATGCTATATGAAAAGGGCAGATTTCCATTTGTTTCAGTGGACTGCACACACGGCTCAGATACTCTTGGGTGTACTAACCTAATACGGAATATTTGAGAGGGTCATGAGAAGGGAAGTCTCAGTGAAATCACCCTACCATGAGATTCGAATTAAGCCCAGAAGGGCAGTGTTCTCCGCTACCCAGCATATCTTGTAGTCAATGATTTTGTGCTGTGTAAGCATAAAATGGTTGCCCTTCCCATGTCTCTGTCCTGTTACAGGAATGTAAAGAGCTGCAGTCCTCCAAGACACAAGAGGCTTGCAGTAAAAGTACTTAAAGAAAAGATTCAGGAAGTACTTGTTGGGCCTGTTATGAATTGTCACACTGAAAAAAAAAAAAAAAAAAAAAAAAAAGCCTTGAAATGAAATACGGAAATACAGTGTATAGGTGTTATTTAAACATATAGCTTTAGTGCATCGCATGCATAGTTAAATTCCCTCCTTCTTTAATGTTTTCTCCAAAGGACACAATGGATAATACTGGGATAATTATGCAGCTACACATCACCTGCTGACAAGTTTATAACACTCATTTCTGGAGTCTCTAACTCTCCAAAAGTCACACTGGTAAAATATAGCTTCCACTTTCTTTGAAAAGAAAGTTGCACCTTATCCCATGTATAGACTTGCATGTTAATGGCTGAGGTCCATGCAAACCTGTGTTTATATATGTCAACTGCTGAAAAGCTTGGAAGGCAAAAACAAGCCCTTTTAAGGTTTTAGTGTGGAAGCTGAGTATCTGTTGAAGAAATCGTAAGCCAAAACAGGACTGAGCTGGGGAAGGGGGTTACCTGTGCAATATACTAAGATGCTTTTCAGGTTTTTAGGGCTGCCCAAAGTTTATACAAGAAATGGAAGTCAAAGTTGAGCCAGAACTGCATGAATTGCTGCTCTGTTGCTTTCTCCAGGAAGTTTAATCTGGGGTAGTTTTACGGACTTCTACATCAACGCTTACCAGGTCTTGATTCAGCCCATTGACTTCTGATTAGCTACTGTGGCATGTAAACACCTTAAAATGAATGAAAAAAAAAGGACTTATTTTAATTGCTTTTGCTCATACCTTTAAGTTCAAATATTTCCTCCAGGGCTACATCTCTCTTCTAAAATGGAAAACTATTCAACACACTTCTTATTCTCTGCATGAAAAGTGATCTCTATTCTGCTGTGGAATTTGTTGTTTTATAACTCACCATTTTACAATCTGTAATGGGAAGAGAATGAAAAGGAAATTATCTTATGTTAGTTTTGTTATGTTCTTCTATGTTTCATATCTATACTGAGAGGGAAAACAGATTAGCTGCTCCAGTACCTTGCATATTTGTTTTCATTTTTTAATCTCTCATTTTTCTTCTTTAAAATGTTGTGTTCATAAATGTGAAGGATAAACGTGTTAAGTTGAGCAAGACAAAATTCATAAAGATGCTTAACATGGAAAATTAGATTTTCTCTTGAACCATGTCTGTGACTTGTTGTCCTTACTCCTCTCCAGGGATTGGTGGATTTATCCCATTATACCTTGGTCAGCAAAAGCCAGGACCTCACTTTAGCATAAGTAGGGTCGCTGTTCTGAAACTGGAGGATTTTCTGGGAGAAGAGAAAGGAAAAATAATGTATAGATTAGATCTAAATTAATGGTTTTGCTCAGGGCGGTGTCAAACACATGAGTTGATTTTGCAGTGAGAGATGGTTCTTCCTTCATTTTCAAATTGTCTCTTAAAAGTCTCGGGAGGCTAGTTTACAAGATGTGAAAGATGTGAAATACGCAGTAAACCCCGGTATTGAGGGAATGCATAGTAAGAAGAAATGGTTATAGCTGAACAAAATAGGGAAGACCAAGAATCATCTGTTTATTACCTCCCCATGACTGAATGGGATTTTTAAGCATTTACACAAGCACAACAAAAAGCAGCCCTGGATCATGTGATAGAGTGGTCACTTAAAATTCAGGGTACTGGTTTCAAGCACTTGCTCTGCAGTAGCTTGCTGGTATTGCTTTAGGGTTTTCCTTTCCTTCTTTCTTTCTTTCTTGCTTTTTTTTTTTTTAAATAACCTATATTGGTAGACCTTAAACTTCTAAAAATTCAGCAGGTAATTTTGCTGAGATTCAGCTTCACAAATGAAAATAAGAATAGTTTATGCCCTCCCTCCTCTCTGGGGATATTGTAAGGCTAGCTATACCAAAGATACAGCACATCATTTCCATGAACGGAATTACCTTTGTGGTAATTAACAGAATGCCTTCACCTTCTAAAGCAAGATAAAAACCATAACCTCTGTCCTTGTCTGGCTGCCTGGTTTCTTGCTTTTTGACTTTTGCTCAAATTTTCACCAAAAACTTCCAGCCTAAATTCAGATATATCTAGGTCTCTTGAGATTCCCAGTTCTGAAACTGAGAAGAAAGAGTCCTTCATTGAGAAATTGCACTAGCAGTAATGGAAATATATGTGTCAAATTTGGCCCCAATCTCTCCATTTTCTCACAGTGGCTGAGAATCTAAACTGTCTAACTGTCCCCTACACTGTTACGTTTCCAGTCTTTCTGTGTGATGTATCATATTTCCATTTTGCTTATTTAGCTTCTATCTTCCTCTCATAGCATCTGATTGAATACTAAAAAGAGCAAACTGTAAATAGGAATGTTGTAAAGATGAGAGGAATAGTGTTCTTTCATAATTATTAACTTCGGAAAATACTGGGTCATTTTGTTTACCGAGAGCTCCCAGATTTAGTGAGATCTGCTGGAAAATGCACTCCCAGAGAAAGAGCACAGTTGAAATTACTGTGTTGGGGACATTTATGCAATGGTATTACATACGAGACGGTATTGACAAATCTCAAAATCAAGCATGAAAAAGATGGCAGAGTGAGTGCTACAGCAATCAAACAAAAGATGTTGGTCTGGCACAGCAGCTAATGTTTTTTACAACAGGAATGAAAACTCACTCTGTGCTGGCTTATGGCACATTATATTTTCATTCTAAATTTTTGTTTTCATATATTCCAGACGTTCTGAAAATTTCACTTTTAAAAGTGAATTTGTCTATGGTTGCTGCAGGCAAGAAGGGTTTGAAAAAATTGCAGAGAAGCTTTCAAGTGTTTTGGATTATGTCATCATGGCAAGAGTCATTTTATAGGAAAGCATAAGAAAGAGGGCAACATTTTAAGACAAGAAAACAAAGGGTCAGCTGCTGAACTGAACCTCAAAAGCCAGCAATGTCCTTAAGAAGAGAGGGATCAGTTGACAGGGGCAGACAGACAGCAGCAGGGTGAGTTACCTTTCTGTGCACCAGCTGGAGTTCAAAGCTATTTGCTTTTGAGCAAGAAGTCTTATCGGAGTGACATCCTTCCCCCAGATGAGAGGGATGTGTCTCATTGGAAGGACATCCTTCCTCTAGACGGGGGCGGGGGGGTGTTCTCATCTATCCCCAAGGCTGCTTAAAGACAGGCAAAGCAGAGTTCTAAAGGCATATATATGTCCTTGGGCTTTTCTACATTTCTTTTAGAATTGGCCTGCATAACAAGAGGATTTTCAACATAAAATCACATGGCTACTTGAAGGATGTCCTCTGCTAAGGCATTTCCTTAAACCCTATAGCAGTGTGAGGGATCCAGCAGCCTGACTACCGCTTCTCAGGAAGGCGAAGATATTAGAAGGTAGACGATGATACAATTTCAGAGCTGTGAGGGCCCCTATTTCTCTTCCTAAGGGAACAGTATGAATAGTCAAGAAATAAAACCGACTCATGCTTTTGCATGTATATCCTTTCATATGGTGCATGTCAAATTTACAGAAATCTCCAACCTTGGCTTGACAGTGCTCCTGTGAAACATCAAATATATTTGCCTAACGTGGAGGAAGCTGGTAGGGTAGCAGTCATCTGGTTTGTATTTGAAGGCTAGTTTAAACCTTCTGGAGGTAGTTTTGTCTGAATATTTATTCATATGTGAGTAGTGAATTTTAATAATTCATCTTGAGCTTCTTCTGCAAAGGTATTACTTTGGTTCAAATTCTGCCCCATTAATTACCTTCTGATTCTGCACATCACAAAGCTTTGGTTGATAGCAATTCTTTTGATCCATATGAAAGTAATACAAGTGCTCTGCCAGAGAAGTTTTCAAATGTGGACATATTGCTGGCTCAGGAGCCTGCATTTTGCAGATAATATTTTAACTTATGATAGTTCATGGTCTGCAGCTAACGTGCTGGTGGGAAATGCACTTATTAAAATGCTAACTGAGTGTCTCCTCTGAAGTAATGATAACATCATCAAATTTCAGAACCATTGGGGCAGCTAAAGCTAGAGAATTGATTGACTCTCTTGCAAAGTGGCTCTAATTCAACTAATTAGATGTTGAATGGGTGTTAAAGTTCAGTATGAGTGATTCATTGCTTTTTCAGCATCTGCACCTTTTTCATTTAAAGTTTCTGGAAGTTATAATATACTACAGTTACAGGTATAAACATGAAATAGCTTTGTGTTTGAATATCCATTTGTAAAATATTGCACCTGGCTTTTCACAAGGAACATAAAACCTTTTTATGCCTGTTCCAAATAGAAAATACATGAAATAGGCAAATGTACCCAAACAATTTTCACAAAGTGTTTCCAAGATACTGGGTAAAAGCTATATGTAACACTTAGGAAATGAGACCTTCAAACTGTGTGGTCCTGAGAATCTGTTAGGAAGCTTAGTCGAAGCCACAAAAATCTTGGCACATAGGCACCAGTGGGTGCCCCCAAGTCTGTATCAGTCACCAAAACCAAGGCCTGCAGTATTTAAGTGATCTAGCAATTGAGCAACGCACCAACCTCTCTTACTTATATGAAAGACACCCTAATAGGCAATTAGTTTTAACTGTACCTTGTGTTTTGCAGAGGTTCAGGCTAGGCAGAGATGAGGACTTGACTTTGGTTCCATGGAGGTTTTTTGATGGAAGTCCTTCCTCAAGCAGAGTCCTTTCGAGGTTGCTTATCCCTGCACGATACCTCAGTTTTACTAGTGCAGATGATTATAGGACTATATGTCAGTGTATATAAATACCTCAAGGGAGGGAGTGCAGAGGACGGGGATGGTCTCTTTTCAGTGGTGGCCACTGATAGGACTAGAGGAAATGGCCAGAAACTGAAACATCAAAAATTCCATAGGAACTTAAGGAAAAATTTCTTAACAGTGAGAGTGACAGAGCACTGGAACAGGCTGCCCAGAGAGGTTGTAGAGTCTCCTTCTCTGGAGATCTTCAAAACCCGTTTGGACGCAGTCCTGTGCCACGTGCTTTAGGTGTCCCTGCGTATGCAGGGGGGTTGGACTAGATGATCTCTAGAGGTCCCTTCCAACCCTAAGCATTCTATGATTCTATGATTCTATACAAAGGAAAAACAAAACAAAACAAAAAACCCACCATGCTCAGGGTACCGATCCAGCTGGAAGTTAACCATTTTTTCCTTGCTAAGTTATTTTTTGACTAAGTTGCCCAGTTCAGAGAATTGCGTGACCACACAAACTGCTGTGCTGGCACTATGTGAGGAGCGGGGTGGGACTCGCATGGCTCCTCCAGCTGGCATGGACAGGCCTGCCACGAAGGGCCTCGGCTCCAGACACGTAATGAGGCAGAACTCTGTCAGCCTCCAGCCCTTAATGGTTGCTGAATTACACCTGGTACAGTAAGTAAAATGAAGTATGAAAATAGCTTGAGTGAAAAATAGAACAACTAAAATACTCAGCAGAGCTTAAACTCCAGAAGTGCGGTTTAATCAAAGCTTCATAATGTATTTATGAGCAATGGCTGCCAGTGGAATGGAAAAAGTCAGAGATATCCTTACTTCTGACAATGACTAGCTTTAAAGGATGTAATGGTTTTAGTAGTTTTCAAGTAACTCGGGAAGAGTAGGAGAACTGTGAACTTGTAATACAGCAAATTAAGAAACACAGCAGTGCCTAAAAAATGCATGCGTACATGGAATACATTTTAAACACAGTGCAAAAAAGAAAATCGTAGCAGAGTTTAAACCTTCTCTCACAAGTATACTCAGAATGCGAGGACACTGCCTGGCCCGTGTGTGCTCGCCAGCACAGCATGCACGGCAGGTGCTAAAGGAAGGCAGCAGCACTCTTAGTTGGGAGGAATTCTACCCAAAGAAGGGGTCATAGCTGGCCTGATTACTGCCTTGAAAAAAAAAAATAAATGTGGAGCATTAAGTACTATAAGCTGGGCAAAGGTACATTAGGAAAGCAGTTGCTGGGATCAGAGAAAGCCATGCTAAGAAAAAGCAGAGGCATTAGAAGGGAAAAGGGCAGAGCTAAAAGTGGCAGCAGGGAGATTGCTGCCTGGAAGTGTGTGAGCAAAGAATAGAGAAAAGTTTGTAAGGACTTCGAGCTAAAACTGTGTCAGTCCTTGCTCTACTAGAGAGCATGTAATGACTGGATAAGCAGGGGATCAGGCCAGTCGAAGAATAATATATATAAAAATAAAGGTCTCCTAAGAGAAAGAAAATTCATCAAGATCCACAACAGATCTGACAGGGAGTAGAGAGCCTCCATCACCTCTATAGGGTATTTCACAAACCTCAGTGTAGTGTTATTGGTTTCCACAAACTGAGGATTTGCCCCCTATAATCAGCTGGATACATGGTCAGGGATGGTAGAAAGTACATTGAGGTGAAACGGATTAAGAATGACAGTTTGGAGAAGCAGAGACTAGACTCTTTGGAGCAATTATAAGTGTACTTTATTTTCTCTCAAAAGTAAAAGCATCAGAGCAACACAGAAGGAGTGTTTTAAGGCACTGATGTAATGCCACACAGAGCGCTCTAGCACACACTGTATTATTTTCTCTGATGAGCCACAGAAAAGTACTTAATAGTTCCATTTTGGCTGACCCAATTGTAAGGAGCTCCTTCTTGGCCAACAAATCTCACAGCGTCAGAAAGCTTTTTATTTTAATTATGTAAGAATCACTACACTGTCTACACAGACTGCATGCTTTCTCAAACATGCAGCCATGTATTTAGTTGTTCTTGATGCTCCTTTTAAGCTTGAATTAAGACTGAAAGCCATTTTTACTTGATTATGAATAAAAGGGATGATCTAAAGGAAATGACAGAAGCATCAGTGCAACATCCTTCTACAACCCGAGCTGCTGCTCTTTTATTCTCTGCTTCTTTTCTGGCTTTAGGTCATTGATTTGTGAGCTTCTACTCCATAAATATATGAAAAATATAAACAAAATGTAACTAGGCAAAATTTCAGCTGCTGAATCTTATGAACAAAAGAATATTGATTTAATGATATTCCAATAAATACAAGCATGAGAATATTTATATACAAATATATTCTTGATAATTGTGC